>VNJV01004076.1:0-56685 GCA_008042635.1 Drosophila nikananu | reverse complement strand
AACTTTGCTTAAACTCAACGGATTTCGGAGCGGTTTGGTTTTTTCTTCTTAGTTTTTAATGGAGAACTTTTCTGCTTTTAAAACTCAATTTCTAATTTTTGGAAAATTTTTTGCTAATTTTTGACGATGAAAAAAATGGGTACACCTTTGGCAAAAAAATCGCGAACTCCTTCAGTGGTTTTTTGATCGTAACTTTGCTTAAACTCAACGGATTTCGGAGCGGTTTGGTTTTTTCTTCTTAGTTTTTAATGGAGAACTTTTCTGCATTTAAAACTCGATTTCTATTTTTTGACAAATTTTTTGTCAATTTTGACGATGTATCCCCTTTCATCTTATTGAAAAAATTCGGTACATTTTTGCCTCAAAAATCTCGAACTTTTTCAGAGGTTTTTTGATCGTAACTTTGCTTAAACTCAACGGATTTCGGAGTGGTTTGGTTTTTTCTTTTTATTTTTTAATGAAGAACTGTTCTGCATTTAAAACTTGATTTCTGTTTTTTGGCAAATTTTTTGTCAATTTTGACGATGTATCCCCTTTCATCTTATTGAAAAAATTCGGTACATTTTTGCCTCAAAAATCTCGAACTTTTTCAGAGGTTTTTTGATCGTAACTTTGCTTAAACTCAACGGATTTCGGAGTGGTTTGGTTTTTTCTTCTTATTTTTTAATGGAGAACTGTTCTGCATTTAAAACTTGATTTCTAATTTTTGGCAAATTTTTTGTCAATTTTGACGATGTAACCCCTTTCATTTTATTGAAAACAAGAAAGGAAGCTAACTTCGGCATGCCGAAATTTAAATACCCTTGCAGTAAGTAAGAAGAAGAAAAATCTTCTGACTTTTTCGTTTTCTCGGGTACTGACATAAGGTAAATGTTGCGAAAGAAAAATGTTGCGAACGAGAAATGTTGCGAGCGAAAAATGTTGCGAACGAATTTAATGAATTTATATATATATTCTTATGGCTGCTACATGATATAGTGGTCCGATTTGAATAAAATTAAAACCGAAATTCTGGAATATTACAACATGTGTATGTCTCAAATTTTATGAAAATATATGAAAAATTGGCTTAGTTAGATTTTTTCATCATTATTTTCTGATCGGTCCTATGACAGCTATATGATATAGTTGTCCGATTTTGATCAAATTAAAACCGAAATTCAAGAATAATACAAAATGGCCATATCTCAAATTTTATTCAAATATTGTAAAAATTGGCTAAGTTATAATTTTTTTCATTAAAATTTACCGATCTATCCTATATAGCTATATGATATAGTCGGCCGATCCGGCTCGTTCTGACATATATAGCAGTGAGAGCATATAGGAGCATGTCTGCAAAGTTTCATCCAGATAGCTTTAAAACTGAGGGACTAGTTTGCGTAGAAACGGACAGACGGACAGATGGACAGACGGACATGGCTAGATCGACTCGGCTGTTGATGCTGATCAAGAATATATATACTTTATAGGGTCGGAGATGTCTCCTTCACTGCGTTGCAAACTTCTGACTAAAATTATAATACCCTGCAAGGGTATAAAAATGGGTATATTCTTGCCTCAAAAATCGCGAACTTTTTCAGTGGTTTTTGGTTTGTTTTTTTTCTAGGTTTTTAATGGAGAACTTTTCTACATTTAAGACTCGATTTCTAATTTTTGGCAAATTTTTGACAATTTTGACGATGTCACCCCTTTCATTTATTTGAGTGGTTTGGTTTTTTCTTCTTAGCTTTCAATGAAGAACTTTTTTGCATTTAAGGCTGCAAGGGAATACGAACTTCGGCGTGACGAAGTTAGTTTCATTTCTTGTTAGAAATTAAATATAGCAGGGGTATAGCGAGTATCTTATATTCGTTACAATTCAGTCTCTCCGACTGGTAGCTATTTACTTTAGTCTTTACTTTACTGTTCCAAAATTTGACTAAAAGCCTGCTTAATGCATATATGTATATGTGTGAGCTAAAAATCCAAGCAGATTGCTCTCTGTGTTTTTAGAGCTTTCTATTTTGGTGAATCCTCTGGCGATATCCCCGCGCAGTCTATAAAAACCCAAGAACAACAAATGTGCATAAATTTATCATAATAAACATGCATAAATCGCCGTGAATATAAGCAGGGAAACCCCCGGAAAATGTGCAGAAATATGCTTAGGGCGTAATGGGTGGAATGAGAGAGGTGTTGGGCGTGGCCAGATGTGGGCTATAAACTAAACGAAACAAGATCGTAAAAAAAGCTAAACATGGCAATGCATATGGGTGTAAGAGTGTGCGTGCTCTGGACCAAAATGAGGTCCATAGTTACACAAGACACTGGAAGAAAATTCCTTATAGAAACTAAATAAGGAAAGTGAAGCCTTTCAAAATATTTTGGTATATATAAAAATATGATACGGTATCTCTGAGAAATTAAGACATTTGTATATTAAAAATACTATTAAAAACTTAGTAATAAAATCGTAATATAAATATTATCCTGGTTTTGTATTTCAAGCAAATTTAGTTTCATGTGTTTAAGTGCCAGGAGTGCCAGGAGGGTGTCGGGATTCGCCTGAATGGACAGCCATAATCACATGGGGGCAAAGGCTAGAGAGTTTGAGAGAGAAAGAGAGAAGCGCCTTTAGATAGAGAGGCAGACATAAACATTTCTAGACATTAGCAAACACAACGCACAGCAAACAAACCAACGCATCGCACAACACACACACGAATCACAATCGTTCATTCGAACAATCCTTGAAGTGGCCATTGTGCGTGGGTCGTGTCCTTTGCCATCATTTACAGGTCATTCATCATATTTTTCTCTTCTATTTGAAGCCACAGCGAAAGCAAAAACCGAATCTGAAAATTAAGGTGAAAATGAGACATAAACCGAAATACCGAGAGCATAACAGGTTGAACTGAACAGAAAACCATTACAAAATCCTAAGGGACAGAACACTGACTTCACCAGACATAAGATGACACTGTATATTAATAGCTTAACTTGACTCAAAGTCACAAATAAATGTAGGATTTTATTAGCTAACGATGTGTATGTATGTTAAATTTATACCTGTTTTGTATTATTTTTAAATTTGTAATGACAGTATTACAATAAATTAGAAGATGTATACATTATATTCATAAGTATAATGCTTTTTATAATTATTTGTATATATTTTCCGTTTTTATTTTTTTTTACCTTCTTCCATTCAATGATTAAACAGACAGAGAGTAAAAGAATTATGTATTGATGAATGCACTTATCTTATCATATTTTTCAACATCAATTGAATTAATTTATTTGCAGAGCTGTGCTGCTGATAAGCAAGAATTTACTATGCCTGTCCTTGATTAGTTGGAATATTATTTATAGAGTTCTATAGTTGATAAACCCAAGTCAGCTCGGGTATTTCAACCTGACTCCGTGGCGCAACGGTAGCGCGTCTGACTCCAGATCAGAAGGTTGCGTGTTCAAATCACGTCGGGGTCAACACAATGCTTGACTTTTTTGTATTCTTCTTTAATTTTTGATTCCTGTTATTTGAAGAAAAAAATATAAATATTAAATATCTTCTAATTTTTTAAAATTAAAATTAAAATTGTAATGAAAACTTTAGATGACTAAAGGAAGTTATTTACTGAGATTTTTTCCTAAGCACCAAACATAAACTAGTATTAGGAAAAAGAAACGATTTAGTTCCTCTCTTAACTATATTCTTCAAGCTGCGGCCGATAACTATTCAATTATTTCTGCTAGTGTTGCAAGGTTGCTAATTTAATTAACCTAAGAGAACACTTAATATATAAATCGAATTATTCTCACTCTTTAACTTCCATTTATTTTAAAGAATTACTGTTTGAAAGTATAAAAGAGAAATGTAAAATTACCAAATTACAACTAAAATTATAAAAATCCTAAGCAATTGAAACAAACAATGTTGCCATAAACGCTACACCCAGCAACATGTTGTTGCCAGCATTCTCTCAATCTCAACAGGTTGTGCGGTGCCTGTAAGTGGGTGTGGGGGTGAAGCTCCAGTTCGTGTGTGTGTGAGTGTTGAGTTGCTCTTGGCGTCAGGACGCCAGACCAGAGACAGCGGCAGACCATGGTGTAATAAGAATAAGGTAGTCGCGTCGGCAACAGGACGAACAATAAGAGCGTGTAAAACGACCATAGAATGTGTTCATAAACCCTAAGAAGGTGCATAGGGTTTTCAAAATTTGTAAAGTTTCCGAAACAATTAGGACACCTAAACTAATGACTGTTGTGCCCACAACAATCAATTTCTGGAATCCTTTTTCCTTGGAACCTATTGGGCTTCCTTTTTCAACAGTTATTTTCCAATGGAAGGCATTTTGGGACTTGCACATTATTAAAAGATGAAATTAATCCGGAATGGACAAAAATCCACACGAAAGTCCTAGTAAACCTTAAAAGCTCGATGCACAAGTTAAGAATTAGGCATACACTTCGTCCTGATGTAACCTTTCAAGCTGACTTCGAACCTTAAGGGACTAAACCCGAACGCTTCGGTAGCCGACGAGTCTACGTTATCCTTGTTGCCCATACATCCTGCTGCCGACTTTGTAGTTCCTTTCATGTAGAGCCGCTCAGTCGGCGGCGGCATTTGCAGCGCTAAAGAACGCGCGGAGGAAACGCTCAACTAACGGTGCAGTTCGGGCTCCATTTTAAACACACATTGCACAACCGTCTAACGGTCTAACTTCGGTGTGTGTGTAAAATACCAATGTAAACAGTCGGTCTAAAAAGCCACGGTCTGGCGGCGGCAAAAAATGTGTAAAATAAACAAATGCTGAATAAAAAAATGTGGGTGGAAATGTGATTGAAATAACGAATTTAAACGCTCGTTAAGTGATTAATCAGTGCGGCATTTTAAATACCAATTTATTAAGCTGGCTTATGCTATTTTAATTGAATTCCAAATGGTTTCGGCGCAAAAAACCCATAGTAAATAGTAAACAAAAGGCAGCTTTAATTAAAAGTGTGACAGTTAAAACAAAACTTAATTGTGCGTTGTTGATAACATTTAATGTAACTTAATTATGTGTTGAAGTGCAACTCCGTTAATGTTTGTTTAACAATGGAATAGTGTTTGATTTGAGTTAATTACTCTAAATACAATGCAATAAAGTTTAACTAAGTGTATTTCGATTTTAATTTAATAAGCATTGCATTGAAACTAACTTCAATAAATGTGGGTTTATTCAATCGTACAAATTAGTGTTAAAAATTATTTTTATATAAACTAAATTGATTACAAGGAGTTGTATTTAAACAAATCAAATTTTAAAATTTATCTCATATGAATTAAATCTCTGCGTGTACCAAACATTCCATAATTAATCGATAAAAACGTATTTTTATGTTAAAATTTAATAACCACCCACCACTGCGTCGTATACGTTATATTGT
Organism: Drosophila nikananu; assembly: GCA_008042635.1. Taxonomy (NCBI): domain Eukaryota; kingdom Metazoa; phylum Arthropoda; class Insecta; order Diptera; family Drosophilidae; genus Drosophila; species Drosophila nikananu. Next base: position 51,270 of record VNJV01004076.1, on the reverse strand, counting down.
TAGTGATTACCAACTGATGAACTAAAGCATCGGCAATTTCCTCGATTAAATGGCGCCAAGTTGCCACATGCAGCGGGTAATGCAACTTCTCTACGCACCACGCCCCCAAATTAAAAGCGGTTAAGGCGAAATAACAACAAAAAATAAGCCATTGAAGGACCCCCACAAAGGATCTCGCGCCAAACGGGGCAGCGGATGCCAAGCAAGTGAAAGGTCAAATTTTACGGAGTAATTAAGGCGTGTGTGTGCAACGCCTCCAGGGTTTCGCAGCCCAGAGGAGCCGCAGAGACATCCATCGACCATAAAGGTTTCTATGGCGTCGCAGAATTAAATGTGCCACAAGTGCAGCAGCGGTATTATTACGCAACGCAAAGTAGCCGCCATCCCAGAATTTCACGGAAAATGTCGGAAATCGTGGACACCGAGCTGCTGGTCAACTGCACAATACTCGCCGTCCGGCGATTCGAGCTGAACAGCATCGTAAACACCACGCTGCTGAACAGCCTCAACAGAACAGAGGTGGTCAGTCTTCTCTCCAGCATCATCGACAACCGCGATAATCTTGGTAGCATCAATGAGGCCAAGTAAGTTGTGCGTCTTTGAAATTGAACAAAAAAATATGTGGGGGAACCTAGGAACACTATAGGATTACTTAAATATAAAACAGCTTATATTTCCTTTATATTACAAGATTCATTCAACGCCATCTCTTAGCTATGTTTTTAGCACATCTGGAAATTTGTAAGTGGTTCTTAGAAGCAGATAGTTACCCCCCTCGCGGGATGCCATTATAGATTATAAATTAAACGAAGGAGCTAAGACGGATTCTCGGTACTCGCCCCGTTGGAGCTGATGAGTGCCAACTGATAACTCGTGGCGAGGGCTTAAATTGAATAAAGTTTGCCGGCCTGACAGGTGATAAACGTGTTTGTTTTGAGGCGAGGTCGGGTTTTATTAGGTCGCGGCACTTGAAATAAAATCTAGTTCCTGTGTGAGAATAATTTGCATTCCTAGAGTCCTTAAGCACAAAGCCAAAAATTAATTTCAGAAGTAAGTTTTTTTTAGAAATAAGTATTTTATGACCGACAGACAGTTAAAATCTTCTGTGATTATAAATCCTATTTAATAATGTCTTTATTTTGTTTAATATTTCTCTGTGTATTCTACAAAGAAAAGGATTAATTTTAAGATTTAGGGGGCCCTACGGAGTTTAGTAAATTTATTTAGGTCTAATCCGATTTTTCTTAAATAATCACGCAAAGCTCAATGGAGTTAAAGGCTTTAATCACACTTATTTGTGCAGTGTTCTTTTTCTATAGTACAACTAAGCAGTGCTGATATATAATTTAAATTACAAGCTTCACTTTTTTGTTGCGAATTGCGCATCCTTGTGACAAGATTAACCGGTCACTAAAAGCACAATATATAATAATAATTGTGGGTCTAGCTGAATAATTTAAACCTTAGAGCTATAAAAATCAATATTTTAGAAGCGCCGCAGCCACAATGAAAGTATTAACTGATTATACAATCCGTCTTGCCCTTTTAAGCATGGTTTCCTTCAGCATTCATTAGTCTGTTGATTAATTGAGTGAACTTAATTAAGCCGAAACCACATCATTGTAAATATTTAACCAATAAATTGGGGCTTCGATTGTGAATCCTCTGCTTCGCCTGGGAAAAGCGACCACGGATAATTATAAAGATGAATGAGTCCTTAGCGATTGAGCCCGGGTTAAATATGCTTTAATATGTTTTAATCACTGTAATTATTTTCAACTGACCAAGAACTTAAACCGCTTGGGCGCTTAATTCTCGTATCTCGCAGCCTCAAAGTGAAATTAATGAGCTGGCCGCAAGTACGACTATCGCATAATAACTCAAAAGTTTGCAACACAAACAGAAACTGAAACGGATATAATAAAAACGGAAGGCCGGGGCCAATCTTTTGGAAAGTCAGCCGGCGAATAAATATTCCCGTGGCATCGCTTTAATTTGATCAATGAGGGATCTATTTCGGTCGCCGTTCTGCCGGGTTAATTAAGCTCTTAATTTGTTTTTCATTCGCACTCAATGGGCTTCTGTTTTTGTCGCTCAACGAGGCTTGAGGTTTTCTCCAATCAAAATTCAATTGTTTTCAATGGAAAATTACAAGGGGCTGTATTGCTTGTTTACTTCTTCGACGCGGACGCTGTTAGTTCGTTTGCATAAATAATTTGTAAATTAGAAAAGGAATCTGAAAGGGTTTATAGTCATGAATTCTTAAAAGAAAAATCACGAACTATTAAATCTATTTAAATGCTCAAATAAAATGCAATGCTCGTAAATTAATATCTTTTAAAAAACTTTTAGTAATAAAATCAGTTGTTCGTTTGAATATTTTGCAAAGTGCTGTGCACAACTGCATTTCCTTCGAATTTTTCCTGCTGTCAACACGCACTACCAATGAAAAATTCCTGTTTACGTTGAAAATCATTTAAAACTTATTGATAATCCTTTTAGCAGTTTCCCAGAATGTGTTTACGATTTCAATTGACATTAAGAAATAGCTACAACCGTTTACCCTCCTTTTTATGAAAACTCATCACGTTCTCAGCCCAATTTAACTGACCCTATGTAAGTATTCCCTTTCAATCAGGAATAGAAAAATGCCACAGTGAGCTCAAAGGGCTTTTGGCAAACTCACACGCAAATTCACTAATTGTTTTATCGCACACTCCACACAAAGCGTCTCACATTTTGTGTGTAGGTGACGAGTGCGCAAAAAAAAAGGCGCCACAAATAATTAAATTCCGACAAATGAAAAGCTCTTCGCTCTCAGCCGCCCAACCAGAAACGAAATCCTTGAAAAACTTTGACAGAAACAAAACGGCGATGCACATTGTTGTTCGATGTTCTATATTTGGGCCCTAAGCCCCGAGGTTTAATGCTCTTTGTGAGTGCCAAAAAAGGGGAGAAAGTTGTGAAAGGGAAAGTACATGGCAAGAAATTAGGGGAAAAATATAGCAGTCGTAAATATAACTATATTGAAATTTAACATTAGCATAGAGTGAGATAACTATTAATTTTTGAGGTATGTGTATCAACAAAGAAAATCTTTGGAGTGGCCTTTAAATATTTCTCAGAATTTATTGAGCATATAAAACCTTCTTAGTTATTGCTTTCTTAAATAATCAAATTTTGCTAATTTCCTTTATAATAAATCTTTACACGAAAATTCTTAAATTTCTTCCTCTGTAGCCACATTTTCTTATGCATGGAACAGTTGAGCTCGTGAATTGCCTGCCGCTTGTCTCGAGTTAAGCTCATTATGCTTGCTTGTGACTTACCTTCAATCGGGGCAAATGTCTCGGACATTTCCCATGGATTATTGATGGCAAGAACTTGACGGTTTTACCTCGTCCACGCGTCTGGGCTTTGCACACACTTCAGTGAGTGGGTGAGGTGCCCACGCTGCGTATACGCAATGTCAATGTTTATTACAAAGCGGTGAAGCGCGGCGGGTATCGGGATGGGAGTGGGCATAGCTTGGACTTGGGCTTGGGCCACAGTCGATTTAAAGAGAGCATCCTTTCGAATTTGATGTTTATGGCATTTCATACGCTTATTGATTTTGATGCTTGGCCAATGATAACAGTACAGCACAACAAAGGACCCACGACATTAGTCCTCATCCTGCGCATCCTGCAGAAATTGTTATCGTTGTTGTAGTAGCCCCGGTTGGTGTCCATTGGGCTTTGGCATTTTTATGGCAAGACTCAAATCCAATCAGAATGGATGGCCCACATAAAAACAAGAAGCGTTTCAGGGGCTCAAGATGGGAATCGAATTTGAAATGCTCTTGCTGAACGGGAAATATATAAATAATCTAGGAAAATGTGAATGGAATAACTTGTGGAAATGTAATGAAAACAACTAAATCTAAGAAATACATCAACATATTTTTTTAAACAAAAGCTTAATGAAACAAAACCCTTTAATGAATATCAATTTTGCAAATATTTGTACTTCTGCTTATAATTATTGTTTCACCTTTTCTTTAAAATCTTCTCAATTACCTAAGGCTAAATACACTTTTGTTTCTTATTTTTTGACATATTTATGGGGGACTTCAACCCCAATTCGCGAAATAAAGATGGCAATTTATCTTGCTAAAACCAAAGGACTCCCAAGTCTACCCTAAGTTTCCCGCACAGTAGCTAAGAAAGCTAAGAAACCCTTTCGCAAACGCCTTCGACTGTAACATTCCGGATGAAAATCGAAATTGTTTGGATTAGGTTCGGACAGAAGGCGACTCCTTTGTGCCGCAGACAGGAACAGCTTGTTTATATCCAACCATCGATGGCTCAGCTCAGTGGAAATTGCTCTCGGAGCCTAGTATGGATTTTGCGAAAATAATGCTGGCCATTTTTAAGGGACTTGCCACCGCACACCGAGTTCGAGTAATTTGCATATGACAAATTTTTCAATTAACTTTTTCCCACCAAACATAAAACAAGTCCCCAGTGGGGGGCGGGGTACGGACATGTCCTTGCTAGGCTGCAGCCAAAACAGATATTCGGACACAGGCATGAAAATTTAATGGCCACTCCAATGGCAAACAACATGGAAAGTTTCATTTACGCATTGTCCTGACGCCGCCACCATCATCATCGTCGTCACCATGAACACCCTCGATTGCTCTGCCAAGTGCATGTGTGATGGCGACGGGGTAAGGAATTCCGGGGTAAGGTTGCCCCTGTAGGAGGGGCGGGAAATTGAATGAGCCATCGGAAGGCGGATGGCAGCACCACTGGACCGTGACCATCTCCGTTCCATAAATTCTGAAATTGAAAATGGCCTCATTTGCGGAGCGTGTCGAAAATGCGAGTGGCCTGTCCCCATTGTTTTTGTCGCTGTCACCGATGATGATTGCGATTTCGGGTGGGATCTCAGGGAATGTTGCTGAATGGGATTGGTGTCCGTGACAGGGACCATTTGTCAAGACTCGATGAACATTAGATCAGACTTATCTAGTGGCCGCGACCCCACTCACATGAGAAGGATTGACACTGAGGAAAAATTCGCTACCTTACATGGATAATATAATATTATAATTGTTTCTTAATTTATTGCTTTATTTCATGTATTATTATTTATAAAAATAATACATATATACATACTTCAAACTATTAAGCTGAACTATGATACATAGCTGGGAAAAATCATTGTGTCTGGGCAGTAATCGTCAATATAAGAGACCCAACTGCCTGTAGCCAGAATCTAAATAAAACTGAATACAAAATCTATACAAATATCGGTTAAATAAAGGGGTCAAATGATGCCTACGTGGATATTTATAATTACTCCGCTACCCATCAATGCTTGCTTTAATAGCTTCATTTTATCGAACGAATGATTTTAATAGGCTTAAGAGCCAGTCAATAGAGCAACTACTAATCTAATAGTAACTACTAATTCAACATACTATTACAAATGCTACCACTACCCCTAATAATAATACTTTGCCGATACCTATCAGTATTTCCATTGATAGCTTCACCGATTCGATTTACTTATTTTAAATGTATTATTTATTTATTTCATATATTATATTTAAAATACTGGTCTGATTGTTAGACTAGTTTTAATTGATGACATTTTCAGTTTATAAACGAGTCAGTCTGCCGTGGACATTTACTTCAACAGCTTTATTTTTATAATTATAGAATTGGGTGTTTGTAATGAAGTCCATTTCGGGTACATAGCTGGGAATAACTTTAGTGTCGACTGCAAAGTCCTTGATAAAATATAGTTTGTTCTTTAACGACAAAAAATAAAACCAAAAATATTATTTGCATTTCTGTAACTCCACTAAAGCTCTAATTAAACTAATAACTTACCATTTTGAAAGGGCATTCCAGGGGAATGTTTGAAGATTTACGTATTTCTGTTAAAATCATCTTTAATGCATAATTTGATTGTATGCTCCGTAGTACCTTACAACAATCCACATGTACAGATAAATATTGTCTGATCCTTGATCCTTGCTTGACTGATATCGTGTAATTGCCTGTGGCGTCGATTACGTCTTCGGTGAAGGATATCTCCAAAGATAAAGTTCCTGTGCTTTTGGATGTGCGATTAACCCAGCAGTTAAAATTTTTTATTTTCTCTGGCATAAAATTTAGGCATTCAATGTTTTTCATAAAAGCACCCATCTTGTTGCGTTCAACATGAAATTATGAGAAAAATAAGGAGCCAGATAAAGTGGCATAGAGTTTTTCTTACCTTTGCCTGAGACTTGCCCAGAAAGATGGCCAAGCAAATTAACTGAAACAAAGGTAAACACCGTTGGACGTACATTTTAGGAAGTAATGAAGGCGGGAATAAACACAAAATATAACATTAGTTAAGCTCAGATTACTACAGAGTTTTTTGCTGCTTCATTAGAGTGGCAATCATTAGTATTTCCATTTCCAGTATACTTCCGTCATCAGTATTTCCATCGATAGCTTCACCGATTCGGTTGACTTAATGTATTGCTTGGCATTATTAGATATATTTTAAATACTCGAATTCATATCCAAGAGCTAGTCTGACGTGAATATTTAACTCACCAATAAACGATGAAGTAATATGCTTCGTTGTATCTTACCATTATCCATATGTATAGATGATCCTCGCTTGACGGATTCGGTAAAGGACATCTTTCAGAGGATGTTCCTCTGGTTTTTGGTGTGCGATTTACCCAGCAGCTACAGCCTACAGATAATTTACGCATTCAATATTTATAATTAACTTGTTGAAAATGAAAATTAAGGATTAACCTTTACCTGTTTCAATTATTGGTTCGCTGAATGGTCTAAACGTGTGGATGTTATGTTTCAATTACTATTTATTTTATCACAAAACAATTTAGCGATTCAGCAGATAAATGGATATAGGAACATCGAAATATGAAATGGAAATGTCGAAATGATTAAAACGAAAACCAATTACCGAGTCCATTAAGTTACACTCAAAGCTGCAGCTCCAACGCGCCGGTAAATTAGTATTTTAGTGACTCTGTGCCTTCGCGGAGTACCTTTAACTTACGTGACACTTGCAGAGCTGTAACTTGTCCTTAAACTTTGCCAACTGCCGGTGGCAGTCGAAGTTGCCGCCTGAACTATAAACATGGTGGTGTTGAAGGTGGTGGGCCGAGCCCAACTTCCAGCCTGCGTGCCGCATGCTCAATGCGGTCCCTTCCGCTGGATGCAGAACTGGTTCTACCCTGGTTTCGACCTCGTATTTGGTGTGCACTGGCTGGAAATGGGAGCCAAAAAGGCCGAGAATCCAAGGCAACAGGAGCAGCCAAAGCGAGGGAACTGAAGAAGCCGCAAGACCGCCAATTCGGTTTGCATCGCCGGCTTGTCATGCATAAAATATTCAGTATTCAGTGAGAAATAATGACCGTAAATGTGAGCTGCAATGCAAAATGCAAGTACTCTCCGAGTTAAGCAAGGGTGACGTGGGTTAAGAGCCCCCCCTGTGTAGCGACAAGGGTGGTACATCAACTATTAGCAGGGTTAATGTGAGTGAGTTACCTTTGTGAGTGCGGCGATAAACGCGGCTGGCTGCCAGTTAATGACTGGCAATTTGTTTGAAACCCCGCAGAACAGGAAATTACCGAAGGGTGAACTATAATTGATGACAATTTCTTTAATGGTCCTAATTAGCTGACAGAACTTGCTTAATAATTTACTGGACATGAGTCGAGGGCAAAACTGTTTGATGTCTTATTTTTGGAAAAAGATTTTAGCTTAAAATGTATTCCAATTTATACAAACTCAGTAATGTAAGTCTTTTAAATCTTAAATAGCTCGAAGGAAATATGAAACCTAATAATAAATATTTGTTTAATTTAGTTTCACTACAAATTAGAAGACTTAAACATTGATATTCATCAAATTAAACTAAATGTAACCTAGTTATAGTTATCGAATTAAAACATTTAAATCAAATTAGTCTAAGCCAACTACATCAACACGCAAATACAAAATTAGTCATCCTGGAAACAGTATTAAATTAATGAACTGTGTACTACCATATATTAAAATAATTGCTCATTGATTTATGATAATTGCCGGATTTATGAATTTATTCTTCTCTGGCCTTCTATATTTTCTATAATTCAGCATTTAAATGTCAAAGCTAGTCGCTCGGTCGGAAGTTTGTGTGCTGACGGAAATATTGCCTGCACTTATATGGTAAACAACCGCAAAATCGATTCAATCGGAATCGGAAAGCACAAAGTTGAAATTCAAAATGAAATAAAATGAGTAAAAGTATTCAATTTGCGCATCCGTCGAAGGGCGACACGACATTCTTTCACTTTCAGCGAATCAAAGTAGCTGACACTTCTGGGACTTTCGTCGCAAAAATTGAAAATAAAGAGCACTTCCGCTGGCTGCCAAATTTGCTGCACAATTTTATGGGAATTTGCGGAATTTGCATACTCAGCAAAGTTGATTGCGGGCCAAAAAAGAAGAATAAAAGTCAGTTATTACTGCCAAACTCAGAATTTTGTAGCAGCAAACACCACACAAATTATAAGTACACTTTGTGGTATGTGGAGGGCATTTCGCCAAGGTCCGCTCGGAAGTAATTAGTTCTCTTTGGCTTCCGTCCATCCGAATGATTATTATTATTATTGTTATTATGGCGAGTTTTACAGGAACAAACGGCAGTTTAGCACGGATTTATAAAGGCATCAAACTTAATTAGGCTGCCAGAGAAGAAAAGAATAGAAGCGAAAAGCGGCGCAAAAGGAAAAATACAAATTACGTTAATCAAGTTAAATTTGCTTAAATTAGGCTGAAAATGTTCACGTCCCCGAGGGAGGCAGGGCACCGGGTCTTGACTTTAGTCTTTTGTCTACCCCTCAAGCCCACGTAGCCTTCGGAAAAACCCACTCCTTGCTGTTGCCTGCAGCTGAAGGCAGCCATAAATCTGCTGCCAAGTTTTTCCCAGTGTTTGTTATGAGTGAAAAGTTCCTAAGACAACAGCAATTATCATAATAGAAAAGGCGGCCCAACTTGCTCTTTGTGAGTGGGAAGCTCCAAAAAGTAGGCAGCGAAAAGTTTCCAGTTCCGAATCGTAGGTGTGTGTGTGTGTGTGTATTTGCGTTGTTTTTCCGTTTAAAGAGTTTTAAGCAAATATGCAAATGCACATTGATAACACAGCAAAACGCAATTTGCATTATCCAAAATAAATTACCTCCAATGGCATAAACATGTTAATTATTTGCTTGTACCCGAAACCCTTTTGCCCATTTGCGTAATAGAAAAATAGAATAGAAATAGATAATGTGCATGGGCAGTTGGAAATTGACAGGTAATTAGCTTATATTTCATGTTAAACATTATCAGCTATACATTGCCAAGAAAAAATTAAAACGTGTGCATTACATGGCGTATACGCAATGCTGATTATTTGATATTATTACCGGGTTTCTGTTATCTATACCCTAATTAAGTTCTTGTTTGCGTCTGCTGAACTTACTTACTGGATACTTATCCAATTAAATGTGAAATCGATAGTCGAAAGGGAATGTAAGACGATATATCTCCAGCCGTCAGCTAAATGAGAGAAAAAACACCATGGAATTGTGGCCAAGGTGAAGGGGATGTAATTCATGTGGCTAGACAGGTAATTTAATATAGATTTCAGTAAATATATATAAATATTCTTATACGGTATTGTTACCAATGAAAAGATAATGCAACAAATATTTCAGCTTATGTTTAATTAGTAGGTATTTTCCTAAAAATTGTCATAATATTCAGAAAGGCTATTCTCTTACTCTGCCTTAGAGCAAAGGCCTGGCTTCAAAATATAATATAAGCTGTGACATTTCTAATCAATGTTAATTTCAACAAAAGTTCCTTTTTAAAAAATCCTTCTACTTCATAGATAGTTCTACATATTTGTCAAAAACATAAATGAAGCACTAAATTAGCATTGAAATGCAGTAAAACAATCTTTGCAAGGCACAAGTGCATATAAAATACGAAACCATTACCCAGAAACAATCTCCGCCGGTGGAGGTGCTCGAAAATATTTTTATTGCAATTCAGGAATTCAAATATCATGCATATATGCACAATTTCATCAACGATTGGCATTGTAGCCTCGTCAATTGCAATGTTTGCCAACTGGAGCTTTATTTCAAGTTCATTGATCCGTAATCAGTGCCCTGTGTGTGTGTGTGTGTGCAAAATATTTATAGAATTTTACAAACAAATGGAGCTGGTACACATTGTATCAACAGTCAATGGATGTGGAGAATATGTTTAGAAATTTCGTCAGTTATTTAATGCTCATTGTTGGCACCACAGAACCCAATTAATTTGAAATTAATTATGTCTGTCGACTTCTTGAAATATTTTGTGGTCCTACACAATACCCATCAATCAGGGCATCAATCATGGTTAGGCACACAAAAAAAGAAAAAAAGTGGGGAAAATTTGATGCGTGAGAGACAACTGAACAACTGAACAACAGCTGAAAATGGCAATGAAAATGGATGAATGTGAGCGATTCGCTTATTGAATTTTCGCTGGAATTGTGTCTGTTGCATTTTGAACAGAAAAGGGCAGACATAGCACGGCTCATTGGTATTGCTCATACGCCATGTGGCCCACAATAGACAAAAGTGACAGTCATGGCAAGCAGTCCCCAGAGTGGGTGTAGGCCAAAGCAAAATCCATGGGCAGTCATCGAACAAGCTTCCCCTAATTAATGGGGTTTTGCCATTCATGTGGCCACTGGCTAATCAAAGAGGAGAAGCTTCCCTAGACAAAGGCATCCGAACACCAGAAATTAATTAGCGACATGTTCTTCCACATCAGCAGTACGTACGGCTGCCCCGATTAGCATAATCTTTAATATGCTAATCAGTTTTCCGCTTCCCCAGAACTACCTTCTTAGCTCAGAGTCGCCCTTTGATGGGAGTCATCCTCCCACGGCGATTGCTGCTCATTTCCGCTGGCCAACGGATGTCGGTCCAATGAAATTACAGCACAATTTCTGCTAGTGCTTCTGCTGAGTTTTATGTGCACAGGGAAATATATTTATGGGGCAATAAGTAATTGCATTGGACTTTAAATTTAATCAAATATGGATAAATATGAAAATACATAAATCATTATTTAATTATTTTGTAGGAAAAGAGTATACAATTATTTATTATATTTATGTTAGAAAGTAAATAATATTCTTATACAGTCTTCTTTTGAAATTAAAATCAAACATTAATTTTATATTTATATATTTTGTATCAGTGCACTTGGAGTTTTGCTTCAATTTCGATAAGGACACTTCTTTTGTGGCAAGTTTCCTTTAAGGATTTTTCGCCCAGTTTGTGCTTCATTGATTTCCCATTGTTATTGCTCCGGCGGACGGAGCTCAAGAACATCTGAAAAGGTTTGCCAAATCGGAAAGTTTGAGGCAGTCTGTGATTGAATTTACCAAATATTGTTTGCCCAGAAGGGTGGCAGCAGGACAAAATATAATGTTGGATTAAAGCCGGGTTCTTAGAAAACATTTTCTCTGTGAAAATGCTGCCAAAGATATGCTTTAGAGTTTATTTCTAAGAAGAGTTTAGTTTTCACACAGGGAGCTATTGATTCCCAGTATTTAATATTAAGGAAGTGAATTTCCACAAGGGTAAGCCATGTATTCGTATGATTACGTTTTTTATTAAGTACACTTAGATATTTGCTACTTTTTATGTTTAATCTCGCTGTATCGAAGTGGTTCCTGGGGATTTGTTTAACCTCACAGTACTTGTTCTCAATTTTTGCAATGAAATTTCCTGTCTACTTTCGATTTGCCCGCAGAGACTTTCTCACCGAGTGCCTGTTCCCATCACCGACACGACCGTACGAGTTGCCATGGGAGCAGAAAACCATTTGGGCCATCATTTTCGGCCTGATGATGTTTGTGGCCATTGCCGGGAATGGTATTGTTCTCTGGATTGTTACAGGTAAGCGCCTGATGGCAATGGCCTGGTCTGGTCCATTCGGCAAAGCGGCTTTAAAGCAGTTAAGAGAGAGAAAAAACAAAAGGAAATAACGAAATCACGTATACGCCGCATGGGCCGCAGCCACGCTCTAATATCCGGCGATTTTTGCTTCGACCATCACGTTTTTGGTTCTGCCTTCTCTCTGTACCTCTTACCTTGGGTTTTCTCCCCTAATTCACCGATTTTGCCCGTCTCTAACTCCACAGGACATCGCAGCATGAGAACGGTCACAAATTACTTCCTGCTGAACCTGAGCATTGCCGACCTGCTGATGTCGTCGCTGAACTGCGTCTTCAACTTTATATTCATGCTGAATTCCGATTGGCCATTTGGCTCGATTTATTGCACCATAAATAATTTCGTGGCCAACGTCACGGTCTCCACATCGGTCTTCACCCTCGTGGCCATCAGCTTCGATAGGTGAGTCGAGTCTCGCAGGACCACGTTCCCCCTGGGCGTCATCTAATCCGTGCGTCAGCACATCCGCTTCCTGGTCTAACCGCCTCTCATGTCATCCTCTCTCTCCTGCAGATACATCGCCATTGTGCATCCGCTGAAGCGCCGAACGTCGCGTCGGAAGGTGCGCTTCATCCTGGTCCTCATCTGGGCACTCAGCTGCGTGCTGTCGGCGCCCTGCCTGCTCTACTCCAGCATCATGACGAAGCAGTAAGTGGGCAATGGCCACCGCAACCGAATTCGAATGCGATTATCTTTAGAGTGGGAAAAGAGGGGGTTTAAAATTCACAAAACAAGTCGATGATGTTTCGCTAAGACTTTCTTATTTCTTCTATGAATCATTATGTATATAATTGATATCATAACTTGAACCAGAAAATCATTATTGTTAATAATGGGCTCATTTTCATTAGTTTTGCAAGTTACTTATTAAATTCACGAAGAGTATTAAAACTTTCCTCTACAAAATAATCCTTTCCGTTGCCATTTCTGATTTCCCTTCGCCAGTTTGCGAAACGCAAAGCATAAACAAGATTGTAAGCCAGAGCTTAGGAGGCAGCCAGTGGCGGGATCCCTGTGGAGTGGTGAAGCAGTGGAGGAGCTCCCGCAGCTACAGTATCGATTTGAGAGGGCAAACAGATATAAAATGAAATTCCTTCCACCTTCCTGCAACGCTTCCATATTTTTCATTCTTTCTTCGGCATGTTTCTTTATTTTTTCGGTCTTGATATAAGCATTCACCATTCCATCTAAATCACCTCGTCGCCTCGGCTCCGACGCCTGCCTTCATTTGAATTTTACGCAAATTTGCAACATTCGGGGAGAGCGGTGTCGGTGTCGGTCGGGTGTCCTGTTTAATAGAATTGAAGCATTTTTTATTTAGACTCTCCACAGGCGGAGGAGCCCTATTCGGGATAAAAGGTCTCCCAGGGCAACAGACTTGAGGCATAATAAAGATGGCAAGTTCATATATCAAAATGTGATAAAGAATGGCCGAGGCTCAGGGCACGCATACTCGTCTATGTCTGTACATAGAATAGGCCTGTAAAAAGCAGTCCATGAAAAATTGGATGAACATTTTCGAAGAAACCTCAAAGGTGATAGACAGTTAGATGGCTGAAAAGGATATTTACAATGGCAAATAAAACAGCGAAGACAGATTAGCCTTGAAAATGGCTGTCTGCCAAGTGGGTGGTGTAAAATTGGATATTTATTGGTGTGATTAGGCACATTTATTTGGTTTAAGATTAAATTTACACTTTGCTCAGCAAGATACTAAGCTATTTTTAGATCAAGGAGGGATTATAATAGAATCACATTAAATTACATTTAATTTAATGGCAATTGGATAGGGAATAAAATATAAAATATGGCAGAGTTTTGCTGTAAGCCAAGTACTTTGTACATTCTTTTTTTGTTTGTTTATATTTACATTTATTTTAGTGGATAAAGTATTTAAGTCAAAAGCTGTGTCTAACTTAGTATATCCTTTTTTTCTGACATGAATGGTAATTAAGATTTGAGCAGCACAAGAAGCTAATATTAAAACCAATGTAAGACTAAATTCACTTTCCAGTTAAATCAATTATTGACTGACCGAAAACCGAGGCATTCAAAATCAATTTAGTTTGTCTGAAATGGCGCAGCTCCCCAACGACCGCCGGTGGTGAAAAGCAACGTTTTCATGGCGGGACGCGATGGTCAAATTATGACCTGTCTGTCTGCCAGTTGCCATAGTCAGCCGTGTGATTAATGGCCCGAAAAGTGCCGGTAAACAGTGTAAAAGGGGACAGAGTGTTATGGGGGAAATGGAAGGACACCCTTTTAAGTGCTCGACAACGTTGAGGCATAAAATATTTCATAATTTGGCAAATTAAGTTTTCAATTTAAGGACGGCGAAGGCCTAAAGTGAAATTTGTCATGCCTGTAAGGGCAAAACTTCCTTCGAGTCCTTCGAGTCGCTGAAGCGTAAAACTTAACAGCTTTTTTTTGCGTTCGAAGAAACTGGGGCGAGTGTAATTAAATGATGAAATTTTGATTTCGGTGTTTCCGGAATATAAGCATTAGAGGGCATAAGTACCAAGTATTGATTTACCAAATTCAATGGACCATTCACAGCTATTACAATGGAAAATCGCGAACAGTTTGCTTTATGATGTGGCCGGATGGAAGATATCCCACCTCGATGGCGGATTATGCGTGAGTAAAATATGCACAGCTTCCGTTTTGTAATTAGTTTAAATATAAATAAAGTAATTAACACAAATTGTTAGCTTTATTGTATTTATTTCCTCTAACTTTAGCTTGTCTTAATTTCTTTCGATACAGTTACAACCTGATTATCCTGGTTTTGACCTATGGCATCCCCATGATCGTTATGCTCATCTGCTACTCCCTCATGGGGCGAGTGCTGTGGGGCAGCCGATCGATTGGCGAGAACACGGACCGCCAGATGGAGTCGATGAAGTCTAAGCGGAAGGTGGTGCGAATGTTCATAGCCATCGTGTCCATATTTGCCATCTGCTGGCTGCCGTACCACCTGTTCTTCATCTACGCCTATCACAACAACCAGGTGGCCTCCACGAAGTACGTGCAGCACATGTATCTAGGTTTCTACTGGTTGGCCATGTCCAATGCCATGGTTAATCCCATTATTTACTACTGGATGAACAAGAGGTAAGTGGGGGCTAAGAAATAAACGAATTCTATAGCTTAAAAAGTAATAAATGGATGGAAGCACTTTGGCACAAAGTTGGTTTTTAATGAGGAAATTCTAGATGGAAAACTGAATAAATAAATATTAGAAGCAAGGCTATTCTCATCTGGTTTTTTGTAATACACAATCAACTTTTTTGTATACCCTTCCAGGGTTTTATTATTTCTGACAGAAGCAGGGAGGGAGTCATTTCCGACCCGATTAGTTATACCGATTAGTTATAGCATAGAAAACCTTTCCGAAATAAAATGCATTTTTGGCTTAGTTATGATGATTTCCCTAATAAAACTGCAAGGGAATACAAGCCTCGGTTTCCCAAAGTTAGTTTTATTCCTTGTTTCAATATAAATTCATCGTGAAAATGAAATATTTTTGCAGGTTCCGGATGTATTTCCAGCGCATCATCTGCTGCTGCTGCGTGGGCCTCACCCGCCATCGCTTCGACTCGCCCAAGAGCCGGCTGACGAACAAGAATAGCTCGCAGCGGCACACTCGAGGTGGGTACACCGTCGCCCACTCGCTCCCCACCTCCTCACCCCCCAACACCCAGACCAAAACCTCACTCCCGACCATCCAAGCCACCGCCCAGTCGCACTTGTCTCATCCGATCCCCACGCCACATTCCGCAGCCGAGACCAAGAGTCACTGGAAGCGCAGCACGATGGAAACGCAGATCCAGCAGGTGCCCACGACCAACTCCTGCCGGGATCAGCGGCAGATGACGCAGTCGCAATCCTTGGTAGGCGTCGCCACACCGCGGTCTGCGGTGGAGTGCATCATGGAGCGGCCGGTGGACGGGAACAGTTCGCCGCTCTGCCTGTCCATAAACAACAGCGTGGGCGAGCGGCAGCGGGTGAAAATCAAATACATCTCCTGTGACGAGGACAATAATCCAGTCGAGCTGGAGCACAGCAGTGGACCCAAGCAGCTGTGATGTTGTCCCCAGCAGCAGTGCAGCAACAGGAGCGGTCGGTGAATTGTCCTGGCTTTCCTCCCGTTCCGATTGCGAAGCAAATGCAAGTTGCCATTGCTTGCTCGTCTGTACATACACTTACCCACTCACACGAAAAGAGAGTAAATATTGAATATAGAACAGGCCGAGCAGGGTGGAAAGATTTGGACTGCATGACGGAATTGAAGGGGGAGAAGGATTTTTATTTGGAAATTTAAAATATTCTTAAACTTGTGTTAAAAAAAACTAACTAAAAGCGTTTTGTGATAAGAATTTTAAAATAGTTTCTTACATCCTAATAAGTTATTATTTTGAAAACAGAATACTTTGGTTTATTTCACTTCCCTAAAGCACAAGAACCTCGTTTAATATCAATCTAATTTTGAAAAAAAAGTTCTAAATTTCCTTTAATATTTGTAAATTTCTTTTGAAGCATAAAATATAATTTTGTCAGAAGATTTTATTAAAAAATAACGTTAAACCTAGGAAAATATATATTCAATATTTTAAAAACTATAAAAAAACAGACAGTTTCTAAATAATGAGTTACTTTCTCTCCTACAATTCCCCTTTTAACTCAACTTAGTTTCAAATCGATCCACCCTAATGCCTGGACAAAGTTGAATTTTCGGTTGTCAAAAGAGAAAACACAAAATACAAATAAAATTCCAATGAATTGAATTTATATGTCTGTGTATAAAGAAATCAATCTATCAACACTTTAACCATCGAAGAGCTGTAAGTTTTAACTGTTGTAAACATTTAGGCTAAGCCAAAAATGTAAATAAATCGCATATACGTTGTGCTATTCGTTGGAATAAATCAATTAAAGGAGTCTAGACATTTTTCACTTTAAAGCTGTTTAAAGCTCACTTTATTATTGGAAAAAATGAGTCTACGGCTTCTTGATTTTGTTGTAGGTTTTATTCTTTTTTGTTTTTGCCTTTGCCATCTGTAAATATATGTAAAAAAAAATATATATATATATGTGAACTTGCAAAACAATGTGTAGTTTATTGAAAAAATAAAATGTTGCCACGAAACACTTGCATCTGATATGAATATTAATTATTTCTGAACTATTTAAGTGGAAAATTAGTTGGTGGCTTCCGGGTGATAAAAGCCACTCGTAGCTTTAGCTCCAGGCTGTTTTTATTGGTAATTGAAAAGCTGGACTCGATTCAGCTTGAATAAATACTAATTCGGCTGAGAAAAGTGTGCTGCTGAAATTATTAAGTCGTTACCCAAAGGGGAATTGAATGCCATTATGTTCCCACTCGTATTATTTATGCAAAGCTCAAAGTCCAATCCCATTCAGACGAGTTAGCCATGCACGAGTTAATACTTATGTGTCAGTAGTTATTACTGCCAGCCACAGCCACCGCCACAGCTGGAGCCGTGGCTCAAAAGGTCCCTTAATGCAAATTCCCAAAAAAGGGAATCCTTTCAGTCTGCGACCCGCCTTTCAATAGTTCAATTTTAAAGGATTTCGGCTCCTTTTCAATCCGAGAGCAAACAGATCTCCGAGATATGCGCATAATGGCGAACCGATTACAAAATGTAATTGAAATGCAAACCGAGGCTGTGGCTGAAAGCGTAGACCAAACCCCAAACGGTGCCTCTCTGGGGGCCTCGTTCAACTATCTAATTGAATCACAGACAAGTTTCGAATGCGAATCGAAACCAGAACCAGCCAAAACCCAAAACCAAAACCTGAACCCAAATACAAAGCGTTACATTTTTATTGCGCGCTTTGGAGAAAGAGTGGCGCTAATGCGACAAATTGCTCGTTGTAATGGCTGTACAATGGACCGATAGACCTGGCTGGGGTTTTATTCGAGGTAATAGGATTTGATGGGTTCCGAGAGCTCCGAATAACAATTTGCATAATAAGTTGATGTTTGCATTGACTTTGAACCGCTTGTCTGGCCCCCATTGTCATGGCAGCCGCTGAGAGAGAAAGTGAAGCCAAAGCGAAAGCGAAAGCCTTTAAGGAATGAAAAAAGGCAAACCAAAAATCAGTTGAAAGGATTCTATTACCACAAATACAGGCATATGTTGGGGATATGCTTTTATATGTGAAGGGGCTCCGTTTCCTAGGGTTCCCACCGCAAATTGTCTGAGCAAGTACGAGTGGTCTGGCCTCGAATTCTGACCCTCGTAAGTATCTCATATCAAAATGAAATGGCTAATCAATTTTCATATGTGGCCATAAAAATGGGGCCACCACTATTGCCCTAATGGAGGGGTTTTGGTAGCCAAAGGTTAAGGTTCAATTGCATTACCAAAATTAACGTCTCACCCCGAATTTCCGACTGTCACTGTCATGTTTATGTCTGCTTTTTTGTTTTTCTCTCCTACGCGCGAAGGATTGGTATTTGATGTATTTATTTCAGAGCACAAATTTTGTGTTTTATTTATGTAGTGAGACTGGCAAAAATAATAAGGAAAAACCGGGGGAAAGTCAGTGGAATGACAGCGCAATTTTAAACTTTTCAAGGGAGACAAAGAGTGGGGCTTAGTTAATTGGCTTTGTAATATTTAAATGGAGTGGTATAAATTTACAAAATATTCGTGTTTGCATGCCAATCTTTCTTTGAGTAAAAATGGCAATGGAAAAACACAGTTGGAATGAATAAAATGTTGTATAGTAGCAAAGAGTATGATACTAGTTTTTTGATTAAAGACTTCAATGAAGGACAAATATTGTATTGATTCACACAAATGTTTTCAAAGACTTTATTCAAATATGATGTTTGCTATTAATATGTGAGTATTTTATTTAATGAATGCTTGAGTAGGATTTTATATATTTAACATTACATCTCACAAATCTACTCCCCTCAACCCAGCCTTGAATTCTCACTCACCTCACGTTTATCTCTCTGATACACACATTGTCAGACAGACAGGTCTAGCTGTTGTTCAGAGCTCAGCACCAGAAAACTAATCGGAAAACAGAGCCTTATATAGTAAAAGAGTAAAATTTGGCAATGAATAAGTACCTGCAGCTAATGGCCGCCGCCACCGGGATGTTGTTTGTGGGCTACTGCGTGTATTTCGACAGGAAGCGTCGCAGCGATCCGGACTTTAAGCGGAAACTGCACGAACGTCGCGCCGGTCGCGTGGCTGCCAAATCCGAACCCCGGGATCTTAATGATAAGGACATGGAGATGTACTTTCTCGACCAGTTGCAGCGCGGCCAGGTCTTGATTATGAACGGTGATATCGAGGGCGGCATGTATTATCTCATTAGCGCCATCTTTTTATGCAACCAACAGGCCAAGCTTCTCCAGGTGCTGCAGAGCACTCTGCCCATGGAGATCTTCACCATGATCCTGATCAAGATGCATGCTTATGAGTGCGGCAATCTTTTCCACCCCTAGTCGCGGATGAGGAGGGCATCAATGCCGTCGAATGAGCAGAGCCCGGATCCAGCTTCATTCCATTCATATCAAAATTAAAGGTCATTTTAGTTTACCCGACCGGACGAGAGTACTTGTTTATTTGACTCACTTGCAAATACAATCAATAATTCATTTAGAAGCACAGAATGCAGCAGTTGAGTTTTATTTTACTAGTTTTTAGAGTCCATTCCTTGATCAATAAGAAGGTTGTTATTCCCGTTATGTATTTATTTCAGAGCACAAATTTTGTGTTTTATTTATGTAGTGAGACTGGCAAAAATAATAAGGAAAAACCAAGGGAAAAGTCAGTGGAATGACAGCGCAATTTTAAACTTTTCAAGGGAGACATAGAGTGGGGCTTAGTTAATTGGCTTTGTAATATTTGAAAGGAGTGGTAAAAATGTACAATATATTCGTGTTTACATGCCAATCTTTCTTTGAGTAAAAATTGCAATGGAAAAACACAGTTGGAATGAATAAAATGTTGCATAGTAGGACTTCAATGAAAGATAAATTGAGTATTGATTCACACAAATGTTTTCAAAGACTTTATTCAGACTTTGATATGGGAGTATTTTATTTAATGAATGCTTAAGTAGGAGGTTATATATTTAACATTACATCTCACAAATCTACTCCCCTCAACCCAGCCTTGAATTCTCACTCACCTCACGTTTATCTCTCTGAAACACACATTGTCAGACAGACAGGTCTAGCTGTTGTTCAGAGCTCAGCACCAGAAAACTAATCGGAAAACAGAGCCTTATATAGTAAAAGAGTAAAATTTGGCAATGAATAAGTACCTGCAGCTAATGGCCGCCGCCACCGGGATGTTGTTTGTGGGCTATTGCGTGTATTTTGATAGGAAGCGTAGCAGCGATCCGGATTTTAAGCGGAAGCTCCATAAAAGTCGTGCCCGTCGCGTGGCTGCCAAATCCGAACCCCGGGATCTTAATGATAAGGACATGGAGATGTACTTTATCGACCAGATGCAGCGCGGCCAGGGCTTGATTATGAACGGTGATATCGAGGGCGGCGTGGATCATCTCATTAGCGCAATCTTAATATGCAACCAACCGGCCAAGCTTCTCCAGGTGCTGCAGAGCACTCTGCCCACGGAGATCTTCACCATGATCCTGATCAAGATGCATGCCTATGAGTGCGGCCAGAAGCGTCCAGCTTTTCCACCCCTAGTCGCGGATGAGGAGAGCATCAATGCCGTCGAATGAGCAGAGGCTGAATCCAGCTCCATTCCATTCATATCAAAATTAAAGGTCATTTTAGTTTACTTGTTTATTTGACTCACTTGCAAATACAATTAATAATTCATTTAGGATCACAGAATGCAGCAGTTGAGTTTTATTTTACTAGTTTTTAAAGTTCATTCCTTGATCAATAAGACGGTTGTTATTCCCGCACAAGAAACTTAGCTTCCTCCTGATTTTGCTTCTTTTTTTTGTGTGACCAACTGGAGTGGCAACAAATTTTCCAAGAACTTGGCAAACAGCTGGCTAAGTTGGCAAATTAACGACTTCGATTAAAATGTCGAGCGAAAAAGTGTTCCGTAGTCAGCAGAATTTTCAACGTTGAATTGGAAATAGCTTAGCTCAACTTAGTTAAGAGTTTTCAAAGTTGCAGTCAAGGTATTTGGAAATCACAGAATCCTAGGTATAGAATTATACCTCTTGAAGTACCAATCAATAAGAGGACTTGAAAATTAAATGTCGATTCAGCATTTCGAAACTCCAAATTAGCAAGAAAATCGAGTAGCGGCTGAATTTTCTCCCTCTATTGTGGTCGCAAACAAAATGTCTGTTGGCCTATTTCCGGCATTATGCGAATGCCTGTCTGGCGGTAGGGAGTTCCCCAGGCTTCTGTGTGGTTTGCTTGCCTAATTTCCTGGGAGCCCACACACACAACACTAATCCAAACTGACCTCTCTCCACGGGCATTTATCATCCGGATGCGTTTGATTGATGACCGTGGTCCAGCCAACAATTGGCCAACTGGCCATGAAATCCAAATCGCCTGTGACTCGTCCTCTCTCACACCGCTTGAGGCCGACATCTTGCCTGGAGCATTAACCCCCTGAGCCTCGTTTTGGGTCGGGAATAGGACAAAGAAAGATTAACACGGTCATTCATCTGCATAGAAATTTAAGTTTGAAGAGGAACCATGACCTAAGTGCTTTATTGTATGCTAAAGTATTAACTAGACAGTGGTTGCTATAGGAAAGGAAGCCTATTAAGGCATCTTGGCTGTCAATTAGTGAGGCAAGAGGTTAACTAATTGAGTTTGCATAAATAATGTGTACAGAAATTGCTTAAATTAATTCTAAATCCATATTAAAACCTTCCTCATTTTATTAAATTAATTTGTAATACCTTCACAATAATATAATTGCATTTTTAACAGACATTTAAACACATCTAACAGTTCAAAGCAAAGTATTTAAATTTGAGCATTTGTGAACCCTTTTCTAAACGTTTTATTGCGGACTTAACTCTTAACTGGACGAGCAAAAACAATCTTTTAACGCCTTTTGCTGGCAATTAATGAGTGGAAAGTTCAACTGACTCGTCTGCTGATTCCCCCTTCTCTTTCAGCGAATGTAATTACATAATGACCTTTTGCGGCATTCTCCTTTGCTTGCTCCCCTCATTGTCCAGTCCCAGTAATTACCAGATAAAATAGACAGCGAAACGGACAGAGGGACAGACAGGCGATTGGATAGAGCATCCTGGCGAGGCTTTGTTGCCCGGCACACTAATTTCTAAGCTGAGCAGCAGTCAGGCATCAAAGACTTGGCCCTAGGAGCGGCAGCTAATTTAATGAAATCTCCTGGAGAATCCCGAGCATGAGTGTCTGCACTAATAGCCACGCTGTGCTCAATTATTCCGTCTCATTTGGAATATTGGGAAATTAATAGGAGGTAATTGACCTTCGAAAAGAGAGGCAGCACTCAAAAGATTCCCCTGAAACAAATCAATATTAAATTTAACTTAACTAAAACTTTTATTGAGATGTTAGATGGCAACACTCGAGCAACATATAAAGAACACAAATTAATGTGGTTAACTTTTGTATACGTGTTTATGCGTCCTTTTATTGACAGCTGTTTTGGTTTCAGAATTCGGTGAGTGTTGGCCATTAACATAAAGATATTAATTAGGCCCAGGGCCAGGGCAAAACAAGACGACACTGAAAGAAAAGAAACCTGTAAAAACAAATATCTAATGGGTTATTAAAAATATATTCTTTGTGTTCTTTCTTATTTTAAAATCTGTTTGAATATGAAACTAACCATAATTTATTAGACTTAAACCAGATTCTTCCCTTATTAGTGAGCCCAAATATTTAATGCAATTAAGTGATTTTTCCACTGGGGGAAAGTAGTTAAGGCTCAACTAGAAATCGAGAATGTGATGAGGACATCCTTCAAGAAACTGAGTACCGTCTGGGATATGGGTGCCACATCAAACAGCATTAATTGGTCGGCGCAGCCACAGCAGCCAGGAGCTGTGGGCGCGGGAGATTAATGCCGGGGAAGTGTCATTATCGCTGATGCCTAATGAATTCGTGGCTGGCAAATTCCATTAAACATAAGACTTGGGGGAAATCTTATCCCCCAAAAATAGGGGTGTTTATTTCAGACATTGTTTTGGTTTACACAGCCACTAGAAACGAAACTTACTTGGCAAATATCACGCATACGCCCCGTGAAACCAGCAATCTCAGCAATCCAATGAAAAAGCAAGCTTTAACATAGTCTTTTGTTTGCAGAGCAATTTTAGTTTAAGTCTGTGTTGTTGTTGTTATTGCCCTTTTCCGGAATTGCCACACCTTCTCGGGGAATAGGGAGAATTTTTTTAATAAACAGCATCAGGTCAGACGGTAAATGGCAGGGGCGAAACTTACCATAACGACGCTTTTTTTCGTGCCAGCTTCAACCGCTCTGCATAAACCATTTGACAACGCACGTAGGGTACACAGTCCAACATTCGCACACACTCACAGCAATGCCCATAAGCAAACAAACACTCGCTCACACGCACGGAGACTCTCATTTCCTTTCACCGGAAGTGGTTTGTGTGCGCCAGTATGCGAGCTGGCGAGCGGGTGAGCATGTGTGCGTCAAGTTTTATATCATCTCTCTGCAGTTTTTTAGCACGTTCCACAATTTTTACTCTCAGCTATTTTGAATTTCATTTTTATACCCAATGAGGGGGGATAAGGTATACTGAATTCCCGAAAATCGAAGTGATTTTGTATTAGGTTTATTAGGAAATTTTAAGATATTTGAGTATAAATTATTTAGTTAGTCCATCGATAAGTTATTCTCTTATGTTAACATTTAACAAAATCCTTCTAACAAGGGTAACTTTTGCATGAGCAGCATTTTGATATACACTTTAATTGCTTTAATTTCATTGATATTGTTTTAAAATGATCGATTTCTATCCATCATCTTCCCCCCATTCAAAACACATTGGTAACTCATAGTCTAAAGACCTGTCCACATTATTCCTCCTTGTTTGTTATGTTTGCCTTCCGAGAGACAACAATATTTGTGGGGTTCAGTTCCCAGCATGCATTACGTATACGCCACGTGTGCCGAGGATGCCGTGAGATCGGCATAAAAAAGCGCCCCACTCTAGCTAGACGACGTTTTTGTTTGCCATACGGTTTTTGGGCAAACAGTCGAAACATGAGATTCTCGGCAATCAAGTGGGGATTTTCCAACACGTTTTAGCACACCCAACCCGCTAGGTTGTATGTTCCATACCTTTCACTTTGCGAAAGAGATTATTGTAAGTTTCCCAGCTGGAAGCAGAGCATGCAGAGACTTACTACACACAACAAAATCGAGTTTGAGGCAGGGCATTTTCAATAAAGCAGCGCGCCAAAAGATATGTGCAATTGCATCCTGTTGACTGGAATTTCATAAATCAAAATGCGATTGTATGGCTTCAGAAGGGACTGCACAAAGGAAATTGTGTACTTTTGTACAGCTTATCCCTTCGAGTATATAAAACTTGTTCAAGTTATTACACGTTAAGTAAAATGTAGCCTGAAGTATGTCTTACTATTGAAGCCAAATGCAATACCTGAAGGTTTCTGCTTTATTTATGTTTCCATCCTGCGCAAACATCTATGAAAGTTTAAAGGCTTGAACCATTTATAGGCTTTCCAAGCTTGCACAAGTGAAAAAACAAGTTGGTTTATGGTCTTCACCATAACCTGGCCAACAAACTGCATATGGATGGCTGCGTGGCATTCAACTTGGGCCTTGCGGAGGCAAAACTCCACTTGATTGTTAAGTGGAATTAGGGGGAGGTCTCTATTTTATTGCAGCAATTTGGCCAAAGCCAAAGCCGACACAAGGAGTACTGTGGTGTGCATATACATACAAGTCCTGCAGCGGCAGATATCCTTACGTACAAAAATAGTTTGGTGTAAAGTCTGGCAAGTTTTCGGAAAAGGAAATGCGCTAGCTGGCTTTTCGTTCTTCATTTTGTAAGTTTCATAAGTTTGTTTATGGGGTGTGCGTGTTGTATGTGGCTGCAACACCACCCTTATGGCCAGATGGGGATCCGCTGGTCCTAGCTGCACTCTAGTCTAGTTTGCACAGCCGACGAGAAACCACTTTCCATGAGAGTCCTTCCTTTCCCGCAGGTCCCCCCAAGCCATGTCCGGGATCGAGTCGAGTCGAGAGCCATGCTGGGAATGTCGTCAAAGGATTTGCGTCACAGAATACCGAGAGCCGACACTGCTGCAGCCTGCATGCAGTCCCTACAAACTCGCATCCATTGGCGGCGGCGGCAGCTGGAAAAGCAATTTGTAGTTGTTTGCCCGCACAATTCGATTCTGGCGAGTCGAAAAGTAATTCAGCTGCCGAAAGGTGGAATCTACGGCCAACGTACTACAGTCTAATTGCAGCTGGCCAATCTAACGTCCTCGGAAAGGCGCATCCTGTCCAGGATCTGCTGCCACTTCCACTTCCAGTTACACTTCCGCTTCTCTAGTTTGTGCACCTGAGGCCGAGCCTCACACATAACGACACTGGGAGTGCCACAATGATTAATGGCGGTTATCCCTTAACACCCTCAATGCACTGGGAGAAACTATACCATAATTATAATTTTAAAGTAAAATTTAATCTAGTCAGTTATTCTTTAGTTCTTGTAAAATATTTATGTACACATTATATTTCCCGTCACAAGTTATTTCGCCAAAATACGTGTTAAAAATGTAAATAACAATTTTGAATATGTGTATCCTCGCCGCTTAAGGACAGTATTCCAACGCCTGCCTCTGACAATGTGGCAGAAGGCCTTCGTCATGGGGCTCGGGTTCGGTGGGGACTTCGGTGCTGAAAAATGTCGCCGCATGTTTGCGGTGGCTAACACCGACCTCTGAGAGTCGGACTGGCCAATAGGGACTGCCAAAAAGGACATTCAACTCGCAGGACTTGCTCAAACTAAGCCAGCGGGTGGCATTCGGCCAACTTATACCTAAACTTTTAGGGCAACACTACAGAGGTAATCACGTTTAAAGAAAACTTTTTTTGTGAACGTTTTACTTATTATTCTTACTAAAGGGATAGCGCTTTAAGTTATTCAGGCGTTAAGTGCATTGTTAAATAAATTTAGATCACATTTATTATTTTAAGCGGGCTTTATCTTTATAATAACTTCAAAAAGCAAGGTACACATTTAATTTCTTTTATATTTTAACAAGTTTTGTGGGCTTAATTCTCTATTTCTTACAATTGTACAACATTGTTTAATGTTAAAACAAGCAAATCCATGTTATTTTTAATGTTAAATTTAAAATTCCAGAATCTGTTAACCTGTAATCTTTTGTGCATATTTTTTCTTGTTTAATTTTCATTGCGTTATTTTCGTTTCGGCGGCAAAGTCGCCCCCAGCCAAAAGTCAATATAAATGTTGACTTTAAAATGAAATCACAGCCCGAATCCTGCCTTATCATCATTCACGGCCACACAAAGTCTGGCGCTGTATGAGAAGTTTAATCAAAATAATAAACCCAGTTTGTTTTCTAATTTGCCATGCAAAAGTTCCAAGGACGCAGGATGGCAGGCACGGTTCTGTTGTGTCTAAGTCCATTATCTTGTCCTCGGAACGCCGCCCTCCCAATCTGGAAACTCGAAACCAAGAAGGCTGGAATCAGGACTCAGGACACAGACGACATAGACACCTACCTACCTAAACAATATAAGTCTCCCACTGTTACACTTCATTTGAATGGAAAGAATTTCATAGGAAATGAAGGCAGCGGCGCGGCATATTAGATTTCCCCGAAGGAGCGGGGCTTGGGCTTGGGCTTGGCAGGCTGGAAAATTTTTAAAATGCAAATGAACAAGCAGCTGGAAATGATTCCGCAAATTTATTCATAATAAACAAGATAACAATAACAATAATGCCACATGATAAGCTCAGTCAAATGTTATCTCCCGACTGTCCCTTAATTCGAATTGCGATCCATAAATATTTATGAGTCTTCGTGTGGAAAACTTTGATTTTCCGTGGCGCCAGCCAGTCGTTGCCTCATTAAAATGTATTAAAATATACAGTATTGTTTTACGACTCTACCAAATATGTTTTATATGGGCGAGGGGACATTAAATAGACATATTTAGGGAGCTTATTACACCACATGTTAAAGTCAATGGGATTAGGCAGGTAAACATTTTAAAACATTCAACTGTAAGCTCTGGGTGAACTTAATTTGCAACCCTGTTTATTTGCATGTGCCACACATTAAGTAATTAATCCAATATACCTTTAAAAGGATTATCTAATTAGCAAATATTAAGCAAAGCTAAAGGTAAAACGATACATTCAATAGGATTACGTTTGATAACGGAATTTGTTTATATATATTTACGTGTTTGTCTAATTTGCAAGGCTTACCTCTGATTTCATGCTAATTTCAGCACTGCTGTAGAACTCTAAAAGACATATTTATTTTGAACAGTAAATTAAATATAAATCATTAGCTTTGAATCCTGTGGTGACTGTGTGTTGTGGCATTTATGAGTAAACCACAAATGTGCTAAGCTATTTATCTACAAACTACAAACATGTTTTAAGGCATGCACTCTTCCCTTAGAAAATCGGCTTAAGGTTTTATTCAAGCAGATCCTGGACAAGTGACCGACACACACACAGGTCACTCGGTCACGTTTATGTCCATTCCGGAGGAGGGTCAACGTGAGCCATAAAACCGAAGACAATGAAAGCCTCTTGTGCTCATAACCATTGCATATGCTGGCAGGACTTTCAAGCGTTTTAATTAAGCGCATTCCCACAGACATTGCAGCAGTTCTTGCACAGCCCCAGCAGATGGCATTCGTATTTATTATTTACATGCACGCCTGGCCTGCCCTCGAAAAACTGTGCGAATATTGTTTTAATATTGCACATGCCACCCGGCCGAAGAACGAGAAAATAAAGTCAAAGTGCTGCCGTTTTGCAAATTAAAACGCACCCAATGTGAGTTGAATTCTTAAAGTCACAGCCAAATAGGGGGCACGGGAAGGATGGACGCAGGGAACTGATGGTTCACGTGGCGTATGCGTCATGTTGCCTGCCAAATAAATCTGCGCCCACAAAATGTCCGACGAGACGGACTTGCGGTTGATTTTATTTCGCGTTTTCGTTTTATTATTCTTGCGAATTTATGAGCCGCGTATAATGTTGATTTAATATTTATAACAACAATTGCCATTTGGCGGAGAGCGAGCCGTCAAGTTTTTAATGCTTCTTGATCCAAACATATACACATATTTGGCAAATTAAGTTGACTTATTTAGTGAATTCCTCCATCTGCCAGCTTAATGCCTTTCTTTAGGCTTTCCTGCGGCTGAAACTGAAATTTTTATTTCCGGCTTACGCACTTTTATGGCCCATGTTGATCATAAAGTTGCTAAAATAATTGAAATGACACGGCTTAAGTGAGTGCGGAAGTTTCCTTCGTTTGTTATTTCGCTGTCATTGTGTGCTGGACAAATGTGCGGTTGTTTATGATCTCGGCTAATAGCCATCACAATGCGCTTTGGACCAACTTTTGGCGAACTTTTCAAATCTCACCAAGCTCTTGTACTTACTTGTATATAGGAGCATACGGGAATGTGCCAGTTGCGATAAGTGGAGAGTGGTTGCTGGTAAACTTTTCGGTTGCTGTCCAACAATTTACAGAAAATATTAGATAATATGCTTTGATTCAAGTTGATAAATGGCATGGTTTTATAATGGTTATTTCTTTTTCAAAAAGGGGATTCATTGATTCTAATTGAAATCCTTTTGAGTATTTAATTTAATTCAATTTCAATTTAAGGAGAACCTCTAATGTCCTACAGCTCCCTTTTTATTCCATTGAATTTTGATTCAGATAAATCCTTTGGTAAACCCTATTTAAAATTAGCTATAAATTTATTGCATTACATTTTTGCGGCTCACACGACCAGCCACAACTTGCAGACTTTCACTGAACTAAAGTCCCTGGGCGCACTAAATATTTGATCTGATTTTGGCTCGTAATAAAACTTTTCTGGGGCATTCATACTTTGCTCCACTGACTGGTTGGCTGGCTGACAAACTCCATGACGTGAAAAATGGTTTGAACAAAATCGAAATCCGAAATGCAATATTCAGCATTCCTGGAAACATATTCTAGTTGATTGATGATTTGTCGAACACAAAAAGAACTTTGCATATTTCTCCTCTATGACTGCGGTGAACTGGGATTGCGGGGCTGGAATATTTGCAAAAAACCAGCTAAGGACAAATTGCCGCAGTCAGGGCATCGTGTTTTACATTTTACAATTTATTTAAATAAGAACCGCTTTTTCTCGGGGCGTCTGGGCGACAACGTGTTTTACAGCCTTTGGGAGTTTCGCAACTTTTGCGTAACTTTTCCGCTAATGCTTGGCTGCCATTTAAGTTACCGACGGAGGGGGGTATTTATGCGGCGTCTTTCCCATTAACGATGCTCTTTCCAGGACCTCAACACCCGGGCCCTTCTCCACCTGCGTCATCGCCAACTTTGGCCTAAGCCATTCGGCCAAAAAGGCAATTAGGTGAACCCGAGTGTGTGGCATTGGGGCGGGATTAGCAGGGATTCCGGCCAGATGGGGCTCCGACTCCAACTCATCCTGTGTGTGTGTGCGGTTAGTATGCAAATTTACGCTACAAACGTGACAAACCGAAAAACAAACTAAACTGGGCCACTAGCAAAATAATTGACAAAGCACCTGGAGATTGCCTCACGTACGAGATGTGTTTGCCAAAATTTAATAGACTCTCGTCAGGGTTTTCAACAAGTGCCGTATCCGTGTGTCCCAAGGTCGCGCTGACAGTCTTCCTGGCTTCCAATCAATTTGCCCGTTTGGGTCTACTTAAAAAAAAAACCATAATAAAATAAAAAAGAGTGCTCCCAATTTTAATAAACGTTCGAAACTCTGCCAACTTTTGCGACTATATATTTTTTATACCCCCACTCGGCTGTGACCTCAACAAAAGCAAACCTCAGCGTGGCCAACAAAGCGATTCCAGGTCCTGGCGACTGGAGCGGCCTTGAGAGCTGTAAAAATATGGAAAGGAAGCCATTGAGCCGTGAGACCAAACCAGGCAAAGTCATCAGTCTGGCTCTATACTTTTACACGGGAAAAAAATTGATTAAAAGTTAATGAGGGGTCTATGGTCTTTCAACAATTAAATATCAATTTAAGTTAGTTTATCTCCTTTTCAAAGGCAACAAATAGTTTACTTTGATTCAAGGTATTTTGTATTTATTTATTCTCTTAACAACCATTTTCTGGTTGAGTTTTTAAGAGTGTATATATAATTTTTAAAATATTTAATGTGGAATCAAAGCATTTTAATTGAGAACTCAGATTAAAATGTATAAAGCTGCTTTATTATTCTTTATGCCGCGTATTTAATTTTATGTATTATAAAAATTCAATATATTTTACAATTGTTTGCAAGTAAATTTTAATATTGCATTAAATTTGAACTGCTTTATGTTGTAATCCTATTAAAATCAGCAAACAGGTGTTACAGCTTCATACTTTAAACCATTTTTAAAAGAAATGATGAAATTTTGTTCACTTTACATTTCCCTGTAATATTTTCATTCCACTCCTTGTTTTTTTATGTTGTTCATTTTTCAACCTTTTGGGCCAGACGACACCCCGTCAAATCGCTGGCAAAGTCGACATAATTCAATTTTCCCTGAAAGCTTGCTGATATTTTACGAGGCCCTCAGAACAAGAAGAATTTTAACCCGTCACGAGCATAAATTAAGCGTTTTAAATGCTTCCACGGTTCCGGGGGAAAGCCGATGGCAAATTCCTGGAAAGAGTTTAAGTGTGGCCCCCGTTTGGTTCGACACGCAATTTACGTTTTTGTGTGATTGAAATGAAATGCTTTTGTGCCGGGACAGAGTCGTAAACTTAATTTGACAAATTGCGAGCTTAGCGGGGAACAGAATTCATATGTAGGCCTTTACCATGTCGTGATGATGCCTTCATTTGTTTTTTTTTTTTTGTTTTTGCCCGTCTCTGGGCCTGCCACATAAGCGGCTTAATTGCGCGCCTTTTGATGGGATCGTAAAAAGACTAAACGATCCACATCGGAATCGTTGTTGTCGTTGTCGTCCTGCCACACATGTGGGAGCCGTTTTCGGCTTGGTTTTCCGCTTTCCGGAAAAGAGTAGCGCCAGGCTGTGAAATTTCATAAAAGGCATTAATTAAATGAAATAATTCCCGCACATGACAAGTAGAATTGCTAACCAAGCAATTCGTGCCAGTGGCAAACAAAGCTGTCAATAAAAGACTCAAGGGCAAAATCGTTTTAAGGAATAAGGGTGGGATAATTTAGAATTTTTTATGCAAAATAAATGTGTTTTAAAAATATGAGCATTTAAAATTTTACAACACAAGAAAAGCAGTTCTTACAAGAGCCTAACTAAGAATACAGAGTTTACACAATATATTGAATTCTCTTCTACAATAAAGAATGCAATTTAAGTTATTTTTTACCCCAACCCGCAGCATTTTCGACATTGTTGTTTTACTTTAATTTATTCCTCGTATCTATGCGGTCCCTAGAGATACTCAAACTCTTTAAAATGTCTGCAATAAAAACGCAGTCACATCCCATAAATGATTCCCCCGGGCACTTATCTAAATTGATTATTATGACCTAAAATGCAAAATTTATGCTATGAAGTGGAGAGATAGTGAATTTTTAAGGACTCAACTGGGCATTGGCCCTGCATAATTAGTATTTTTGCCATTTTTCACTTAGCTGCACTTTTCCACTTTCCTCTTTATTCAGGGAGAGGCAAAATGGCTCGCAAGAAAAATAGTTGAAAAGGAAAAGTGTGAAAGTATTAAATTGCCTTAAGGTTTTCCGCCACAGCCACAGCCTCCCCTCTCTGGCATTCCGCACTCCCCCTTAATTCTCAGGTAGTAGTCGGGTTTTCTTACCGCCTTTTGCTAAAGTTCTCAGGTTGGCAAAAGGCACTTGTTGCATTAAATAAATTCCCCGTCGACGAAGACCTGGCTGCTGCTGGCCTGGCTAAATATACATAAGCAGAGGTCCAGGTCAGCTGGCTTAAAATAGCAAACATTTGCCAGACTAATTAGTCGAGCGGACAAGAGGTCATTCGGAGGGCAAGAGGGCTCTAAAAACTAAAAGGATACTGTTGTCCGAGCACAAGCTTCTGCAAATTTAATTAGCCAAAATAGGAGAGGCCAGCAGCAGCTCAAACTAGGGGGGTAAAACATCCTTAAAAAAGGTCAATTTTAAAATGCGAAGGCTCTTCTAAAAAAATGATAATTGACCTTGGCCAGATTCTGTAAAAATTCTCTTTAGAGCTGCCTCTATAATTGAATTTACTAAGCAGTTTTTATCCAGTTTGCTTCTACTCCATTAGAGCCAGAAAGCCCCAAGTTATGGACCCAGACAGTGAGAATAATTTAGGAGAAAAAGCTAACATAATTTTTTGTTAATCTAAATTTTAGAAAACCGTGTTATTAAATTGGTTTTTATATAATTTGGAATGAGTCCCGCCCTGCTCATTTCCAAAACTTTAATTTCATTGATTGCAATTTTTTTCTTTGTGTATGAACCCATGTTACGTGCTGATGTCTTGGCCATAACACTTCAAATGTAATGGTCAGATCGATGGCCCAAACTCAGATAAATTGGCGTGGCCAAATGGACTGCTCAATGTCTAGCTGAATGAGCCCAAATGAGCCCTTTTTCCTTGCTGGCTATCTGCCGGAAAAGCCAAAACAAACCGAAGATAAATGACCACTGAACCTCAACCGAATAATAGAGGGGGAGAACAGGGAGCGCTTTGAGCAACTTTTAGTGGCGGGAAGCAGCAAACTTGCCCGAAATCTAGTGGTTCTGCCCAAGTTACAGGCCATAAGGCCCCAAATCGACAGTTAATTAAGGCTTCAGTTGTCCAGAAAGCCAGCAGCAGCACCACTTCCCCCTCACATGGCCAGACTTCAGCTAAAAGTTTGCATTTTAATTAACAGACCAGTTGAAACTGACACTGAGAACTATCCTTTGGGCTGACACAAGCAGTGCCACAATCAGTTTGTGGCTGGGAGGGAAAATAATCCCGGGAAGCACTAAAAATACCCACCCAGATTGTTTCACAGATTGTTTCAGATTTCAGATTTCAGCTGGATATATTTTTGGCTTGCTAGAATAACAGCAAGTATTTCCGGCTTACAGCCCGTCAAGTGTCTTCCCACCGTCAAACAAAAGGAAAACTCAACCAAAACAATATAACAAGAGAAAAAAACTGCTATTGACGTCAGGGGATGTCAACATTTAAATGCAAAATACGATGAATGAAAGCGAGAAGCTCAAAAATAAAATACAACGACAATACGGGATTCTTTGATTTCTTTGATGTGTAGTACATATTTTTGGAGCTTGTTAATGAAGACTAAATTGTATATATTTGTTTATGAAATTGAGAAATGCCAAAGCAACAAACGGGGCTGGAGTGGGGCAGAAGGATGCCTTCAAATGTGTCTATTTAGGTCGAAAAATGAACTTGATACGAAGGTTAAGCCGAAATGAACCGAGTCGAAGGGATGTTGCAAAGGCCCCGGAGGTTTAAAATTACTCTGGGATAAAAAAAGGACCAAGAGGGAGGGATAATGCCAGGTATCTTCTCCTGGGAACTACTCTAACTAAAATAAATTCTTTGCCTAAGATGAAAACATTTTATTTATTTAATTATTTCCAAAAATATATTTTGTTTTCAGCTGAGCTTGCAGCTGGAAGTTGTCTCTACTTTAATTACCATTTGCTTTTTCATAGATGCCTGAATGCCAAATAAAGTTTAGATTTCAAATAATCAAAAAACACATAGCCAAGTGGTAAATAATCCAGAAAATAAATTGAATAATTGCTATGTCAAGTTTGATGTCTATGCTTCAAGATCAAAACAAACACAATTACTTCTGCTTGAGTAACCCCAGGGAATTAAATATCTCTTCTATTCTTTGGGAAAAACAATCTCTGTGGAATTTTCTGCTTAATATCTTAAGCACAATTCGAAATTCCTCTTCACCCTTTGCCAGTTAAATGCTGCAACATTCGAGTGGTGTTGAGTTTAACATTTGCATAAATAGATCTAGAGCGCTTTGCAAAATTTACATAAGTTGATGAGCAATACAAATGCATGGATAACTCGAACTTTATGCAGGAGTATAATAAAAACACTTTCCTCTTAAGCTTGAAGTTTAATTGAAAGCACAGTGCTTTCTCTTTAAGCAAAAGTGTGCCGTTGCAGCGGCGACACTTTCTAATTGAGATTCCATAACAGTTGCCATCATTTGCACAGTTAGTTAAACAAGGGGAGGCAAGGTAAAATTTCTTATTTGTTTAATGCCCTGCGTCGATTTGACAGCAGCTCGGGGCTGCCACTTCCTTTCCCCCTGCTAAATCCTGGTGAAAATTGAAGCTCTAGGAGCTCTGGGGTCTGTCCATCCCGTTTTCTCTGTACATTTTCCCAGTCACGTCGGAATCGCAAATAGAACTGGAAATTCCACGCCTGCTTTCCTATCTTGGTGTTGCGGGTTTTCCTTTGCCTTATTTTTGTGCCATTTTTTCCGCTTTTGCGGGGGTGGATTGGCGCATGTTTGTAATTGCGCAGTGATTTACAATTTAAATGCCTTTGGCCTGAATCAAAGTCTGAAAATCCACAGCCACAGCAGGTGTTGCCTCGACCTTTGACCCTTAGAAATTATTTGAGGCTAATTGGAAAATCTAAATAAATAAACCAGATTATGTAAATTAAGCTTGCCCATGGTGGGTTTAGCCAAACATAATCATGTTGGTCCTTTAAAGCGTTTTCGGAAGTCCAACCTTTTAAATGTGCTTAATTTTCGCTGCTTCCTGAGCCTCGGCCAACGGTGCGTATACTTCATCTGCAGGCCGTACATCAAGGGCTTGGCATGATGCATGGATATCCTGTGGCTGGCGGTAGTGCTTCTTTTGTTCCTTTTCTAGGGTGTGAGTGGCAGAAAAATGCCCCCTCAGTCCAAGGTCTTATCAATTATATTTTTGACCTCACGCCGCAGACAGAGATTAATTTAAAGGGAAAATGGGGCAAGAATAACGTAATTTTTTTAAAAAAGAAAGCAGCAAGGAAACCGCTTTCCCATTAAGGCCAGCTCCCCTGATGCCTCTAAAGTAAGAGCTATCATCAATATATATAACAATAATATAAACTCGAACTATATATTTTAAGTAGTTGAATTATTATTATTCTAGACAGTAATACAAATATAAATTTTTGCTAGGAGAACGTAGAATAAAAGTAATAATACTTGAAGCCCTTTTTACTTAATGACTTCACTTTAAATTAGATTTTATTTCTGGATAATAAATAGGGGCCCGATTTTATTTACTAATTAAAATATCTGAAATAATTTCCAATTTAGTATTCTCCGGCCAGTGGAAAGCATTTTCTGCATTGAAATTTCTCCCAGAGTTTTTGCCAACTTGTATAATGGCTGAAAGCATGGAAAAACTGTTGTCTGGCCAAAGAAATGCTTCTCATCGCGTGCAAAAGCCTTGCCATTTTCAGGCTTCGTCTTGGCTGCAATTCCCACTTGACATTGGGGCCCAATGCTCGATGCCAAAGTGGTTGAGTTGCCGCCCACAAACTCTTATAAATAAATAATGAGTCGGGAAGCCGCCTTTCACGAGGCAATTGACTGGAAAAAAGGTGGCCAGGACCCATGTCCCAAGTCAAGTGAGTGTGCAAATGTTTGGACATCGGTCAGGTGGCCTTCTTCGTCTTGGACTTACACTGGGATCCTCATATTGACCACCGTCGTCCTCGGTCTGTTTGTGTATGTTCCCCTTGATTTGTGTAATATTTTTCATGTCCGCAGCCCGACAGCCAATTTCCTTGCCCTTTACGGCTAATCAACGACACGTGCTAACCTGGTCAGCTGGGGGGAGATTTTTTTCAGGTTAAGAACTTTCAGTTGAATGTTTAAAAATTTTAAGTATAATAGTTTTATTGGGAGACTCAAGCCGTTATCTATATGCATTCTATCAATGTTGATTGATTAGTTAAACAATTGTTTTTAATAATATATAGGATGTTACTTTGATATGCGTACAAATTTAATTTTAAACTTTTATGGCAACTCTTCCAGGTGAGACCTGTAATAGATTAAATTTTCACATTTAGAAAAACGTATATAAAAACAATATTTACTCAATGTAGGACACATAGAGAATAAGTTGTGCTGGCTTCTGGTTTACCTAATCATTCTGTTAGAGCATCCCAAACTAGCTTCGCTTCGTGTTGGGCGGCAACTTTACAGAATTTGGTTTTATTTCATTAATATTTACCAACGATTTTCCACTCCGGCGCAAGTCCCACATCCGGGCTGCTGCCCTCTGCCCAGAGCAGGTCCAAGAGAAAAGCAAACACGTGCTGCAGTTAGCAGTTTTTCAGTTTTTCCTGACACGACTTGGCACGTCATCAGCACGGACACACAGATTTCGCACAGCGAAGGGTGCAAATGCAAAATGCATCTATCTCACCCCGAGATTGCGTGTGATATTTGAGCATCCAGCACCGAGTTACGACGAGTCCCCAGAGGAAACCTGCAGAGGCAGCAACAAATTCCCAAAATTCTGCACGTTTTGTTTGCATTTGATTATGCCATATGGGGTGGTGGTTTCCAGGGGTTGACTTACCTCGGGACTAGGGTTAGCCCGCCCAAGTCGACAGATGGATTGGTCCTAAAGTCTAGTGGTTTCTGCCTTTCTGACAGATGATTTTCAACCAGAAACGAAGGTCCGCCATTAATCATAAGTCGGCGGCAGTCAGAGTCGGAGTTTTCAATAAGCAAACCTCCAGTGGGAGAGGCCAAAAACATTTTAAGAAACCTTTTACTGGGACCACGTCACTGAGAACAAAAAGTAGATTTATGAATAAAATAACTCGAATCTAAATAAATTACTCTGATCCTTTTTAAAATTACAAGGCCAAAACATAATTTACGGTGTTCTTTTGATAAAAGAATACAACAGTTCTTGCTGAAATTCTTTTAAAATTAATTGGTATAATAATTACTTAGGAGCTAATTTCAAATGAAATAATCTCAAGAAGCCGTTAAAGAAATTTAGCAAATTAAGGTCTTTAAAAAGCTTATAAAAATTTATAAAACAACTCTATTTAATTCCCTCATTTAACAAGTTTTTCCTCAGTGGCTGCTGACCGAAATTTATGCGCCTTTGGCGGCCCCTTATCCGGCCCCTGTTCTGTGTCTTAGTTTTTGGGCTCCGCAACAGCTGATTGTGGGCGGCTGGCGGAGGGCGTGGGCGTGGGCGTGGCCGCGATACAGGCGATACAAGCGGACATTGCATTGTTGCCGACAGTTGCAGCCAAGCGACTAAAATGTTTAACAAGCGCAAAATTCGCGCAAAAGCAAAGCAAAGGCAAGCGAAGAGCAAACTGAAGCCGACAAAAGACCGAAAGATAAAATTTACAGAGCGTTGTAGGGCTCCCCCCTTGTAGCTTTATTTATCCTTAGTTTCTGCTCCTTTTTCTTGTTCGCCCTTGGTGATTTATTTTGGGCGGTATTTTTTTCTTGATACCCAGGATTTCCATCGAGTGGGTCGTTTTAAGCCCACATTAATGGCAAATATAAAGCCAGGCGTGGGGGTTAGCCTCTTAAATATTAAGAATGTTTAGTACAAGAGTACAAGTTAAATGTCAAGGTGTGGTTTATTTTAATAATAATGTTATTTGTATTTAATTTAACAACAAAACCGGCCTGCTAGTCAGAAGCTTTGAAGTGCGGTGCAATTCAATGGATAATTCACTTTCAGAATATTTAACACTTTTCAAGTGTTAATTAATACTTATTATAATAATGTAGATTACTTTATAACGTATTTCAAATAAACAGTTAGTTATTAAGATTCAATATTTATTGTTAAGGGTCATTTGTTTATATGGTATTAATTTTATATTTTGCACTTTACCAAAGCAATTTTAAACATTATTATCTAACCAACTTTTTCCTAGCGCGTTCCAAAGTAATGAGTACAAATGTCATCGAATTCCTTAGGATCTGCCCTCTGTCCTTTTTTTAACATTCAGGCTGCAGACGGTGGAGAATATTTAATTAAATTTTTGTCCTAGTTGTTTACAACAACCGTCGCCTCGGCTAATCTCTTGATTAACTCGCAGCCAGACAATAAGAATGCATGTTCCTCTGGGCCTGACAACTTGATAATCTCCCCGAAAAAAGGAAGAAGACAAAGCCGGGCGGGGATAAGGATAAAGAGGAGAGTTTCTGGAAGCCCTCATCCAGATGCGACATGTGGCAGCATTTGATGAAATATAAAACTTCAAAACGAGTCTGACAGCTGCTGACATTGCGATGTCCTCGCTCCAGTGTCCTCTGTGTGTGTGACGGGATTAAGCCGGCGCATCATTAAACAGACGGCTGCACATTGCGCATACGTCACGTGGCACACGCAGGGTAAATAAATTTATATAACGACTTTTAATACATGCCGTACACATTTGTAATGCAGGTTCTTATGAGATTTGTCATCGGCGAATCAACTGTCATCTTAGAGGCATTCAAATGCTCAACAATTAATCAGCTTATCCCCGACTGACAGGCCGTGTGATTGCCAAAGGAGCGGCGGCTCCTCGCTTAGTCGAAATTCATTTCGCTCCTCTCAACTGCAGTCAATAGACTTTTGCCTTTGCCTGGGAAAAAAATCGAAAAATAAACCATCTTGAGACTCGCCAGTCATTGTGGAATTCTGCCGAAATAAATATTTTATCGCACATTCTCAGGCATCGAGCGTTTTCGCTCATGTTCCAGACGGCGCCTTGACATCATTCATACGAAACTGAGTATTTGAAGTAGTTTTTTTATTTTTTAAGACTTCCAATATATGGCCTCCTGTTGGCGACAGACAATCAGCCTTCTCAATCATTTTTAGAAGTTTTTCACTACAAAGTTGCGATAAAAACCTAATTGGGTTTCGGCGAAACTCAATTTAATTCAAAGAATTTGATTTACAAAGAAAATCGATTCTATTTAATTTTAGTACATTTTTCAGGTATGGTATAAAAATGAACATTTAAAGCAAAATAGCTGAAATAGTTTTTGATTCTTTTGATAAAAAAATTTAGATATTGATCAATATTTAGTTATTTCAAAAATTTCTTATTTTTAAATTTTTATTGAAACGGTTACTTCAAGGTTAAATAAATTCTATTTAAGGTAAATTGAAGTTTAAGTTAAATTTTCATTCTTGTCTCACATATAAAAAGCACGACTTCCTCTTAGCTCTCCGAAAATACAACTCAAATAAAACATCATAATTAGAATTGAAAACCTTTTTCTAGACCTGCTAAACATCAAATTGAATTAATTTATTTGCGGCGAAATCATTTTCAAGAACGACGACGTGCTTGCTGAAGAAAGGACGAAGCCTGGTGAAAAAAACCCCATCAAAAGGGAACAAGAAAAAACCCCTTATGGCAGTCGTCCGTTATGGCCATAAATGGGGGCAATTACCAACACTCTTAACGGTATTTAGCCGGACCAGCTCGTGCCGAAATTGAAGTAAAATAAACAAAATTAATATGCCGCCACCCGTTGGGCGTCTTGTGGCACGTCTAAACACAAAGGACCGCCCGCCGGGGACTCCCACCCTCCAACAGGTCGTCGTCGTCGTCCATTCGAAGGGATATTCATGTGTGTACAGTGGCCGTATATTTCCCGCTTATTATTTTGCAATCGGTACGTGGACACCAGCACTGGCAACTCACTTAATTGGTATGCATGTGTTTGTAAAACAGTGCGCACACAGTCCTGACACCGTTGCCGGCTATCATCCTGCGGCGTCCTTCAATTGACTTTGCAGGTCGGCTTTCGGCCGTAAGGACTGTTTTGTGATAGCAGCAGCCAGCGGAATGATATCAGCTGTGCTGACGAAAATATATTAAAACTTTTTGGCAAATCAAGTCAAGCAGTGAAAATTACAAACAAAGAGGACAAAGAGTTAAAGACGAAATGGATATTGAACAGACAAATGTTGGGTTGCTTAAAGGTATTTAATATTTATGTGCAATTTACTACAATTAAAATACTATAGATTCTAAGGCATTTATTTCTCAAAATGTTATATTTACATACGCCTTTAATATAAAAACCTATTTTCTAATCTATAATAATATGTGTACAAACTTTTGATTCAATATTTTATTTAGCCTCAAAAGTGTTTCAAATATTTTCCTTCGTATTTTTGAGGGTAAATTCGAAAGCTAAATGCTCTTGAATACAATTTCATTAAATAGGTAAAGTTTTAAAATGATTTCATATTTTATTTAATAAGTTTCTTCAACCGATGAATGCCTAGTAAGCTAACACCTTTCAAGGCTAAATACTATTTAATTTTAATTTAATTTTTAATTAATGACATTTTTAAACAGTCTTTTATTATTTGTCAACCGTAACACTTATTCCCTGTTAGCTGAAAAATACCCAGCATATTCAACACTGATGGCCAGAGGCTGTGACACTTGTCTGGCCATTCATTAAGCCTCGCCAACATGGCGTATGAAAAGCATAAAACTAAATATGGCCGAATGGCAGACTCTCGATACGTCAACAGGGTCGTCGACGTTGGTTCCGAAAATAAGTGGGAAAGGGATCAGGAGACAGAGATCTGGGATCACAGAACCCAGAGGCACACACAATCTCCGTCCGTCAGTGCTTAATTAAATCTCCTCGGACAAGTTTATTTCACTTTCGCCTTCCTGGCCGGCTGTCAAATTAAGGTTAACTCCCGAGCCGCCCCCCAAAAAAGGAGGCGTCTGTTGCACAAGTTTGCGGTTAACTTCCTGGCCCGACAGAAACTAATTTCAGCTAGATGATGTCAAGTCATTAAGTTGTATTTTTGGTCAGCTGGGAGAAGTGCTTGATAGTGCTGAACAGTGTCGGCAGTAGAGAGGTCAGAGTTCACTGCGCTCTGGGCCCTTTCGCAGGACTTGTTGCACACACTGCGGGCGGAATGGCTCGTAAACGTCCTGAAAGTGCGGCAAGTGTACATGGAAAATTACAAGGATTCTTGAATATAAAGTTTGCTAATTGGTCTTTGGGGGTGGTATAAATTAATGTAAAATATTACTCCGATTTGGCTCAAGTGACAAGTGAGCAGGGGTGTTGCAGGAAAAAGTCAAGTTGTTAAAGTCAAACTAGATTTTATGGCTCGTAACTCGTTTTAAGTCACTCTCATAAAGGACTTTCAAATAGTGTACGAGGAAAATGGTTGGCATAGTGGCATATAAAGTTGGTTAATTGGACAGATATTAAGGCTGGCTGAGAGTCTTTAATTAAGAAGGGGATATACCTTAGCTTGTGTAACTATTTTTTTGTTATAATTGAAGAATAAGTTCGATACGACTGTATTAGCACCGACATTATTTCAGTATTATAAACATATGTTGTCATATTAAAAGGGATATATAATTGGCGTTCTTTTTAAATTGCCGTAGGTAGCTAAAAGGTAGCAGACGTTCCAAACGGATTTAAACGAATTCTTTAACATCAATCCCTATGTCAATGATGAGATTATTTGCCCCTGGCAATATACGAGCTTTTCATTTAACTTTGCAGCCCACAATAAACAATTCGAAAGACAAAAAGACTCCGGAGCTGGCACTGTTAAGCTGTTTGCTTTGATAACTGGAGCAAAATCCGGTGCTGCAGCTGAAGCTGAAGCTGGAACGAATCAGAGTGTTTTAATTTGTCAACCTCTGTCGCCAAGCCACGGTTAATCCCACCCGGCAGGTGGCAGGCCCAGCTGAACTCTTGACTACAGCTGATTAAGCTCATTTATCAAACGGAAAAGCCTGCACAGATGGCTCTTCATTCGGCTTACCTCGCAATACCTCTCGCAATTAAATGGCCCAAACTGGAGGCCACCAAATCGCCGGCGGCAGAGTGGCAAACTTCAAGTCAATATTGATATTGCTGCTGGGAATCCGAAATTCGCCATTCGCTTTGCCCCAGCAGGAGGAGGGAGAAGGACGAAGTTGTCCCCCCTCAAGGCCAAGAAATGTTGGTATTTGAAAAGTTTCGCGGCGCATCAATTTGGCAAGACAAACATATAATCGTTAAAGTTTTAATTGTACTGTGTAAATGATGTTTCTGTTGCCATCTAAATTTAGATTGCACACAAGTTTGAATATATATTAACAAAGTTTCCGTTTGGCCAAGACGACGGAATCTAATTTATTCAAAATCTAATTAAACTGTTGACTGATGGCAAAGCGTATTGGGAAATTTGATTGAATTTTCATTCAGGGAAAAAAAGCTAAAAATCGATACTTAAGTAGGAAGTTCAATTATAAGAAATTAAGTTTTTAAACAAAAGTATTTTGTATTTAAGATAAAGTATGTAAAATAAGGATTTAGTTGTAAATAGCGACTATTAAATGACTTCTATATCTTCTTTATGAGTCTTGTTATAGCTTACACAAGTTTAAGAAAGACACAAATAAAACGATGTCAAACAATTAATAACAAGGGCTTATTGAAACTATTTCCTATTTCTAACAAACCCATAAATTGTAGCAAGTGCCAAAGATAAAAGATTTAA
The DNA here is from genome assembly GCA_008042635.1 of Drosophila nikananu. Classification (NCBI taxonomy): domain Eukaryota; kingdom Metazoa; phylum Arthropoda; class Insecta; order Diptera; family Drosophilidae; genus Drosophila; species Drosophila nikananu. The sequence goes on along the minus strand of VNJV01004076.1, from coordinate 8,465 downwards.
ATCAAAACAATGAAACCAGCCATAAAATGGATCTTTTCCAACAAAGCCATACATCAAGATGGAAAGTGTTTGTTTTGGCTTTAAGCTTGACTAAATACATTACATATGTATATACAAATTAATTGTTCACAGCTGCCACAATTGCAATTAAATCGTGTTTAAATTTTCATGTTTTGAATATGTTTATTATTTTCCTCGTTCAATATATGCCCTACCATTAATAATAAAGTTTTTACGCAGCGCAAAGCCGCAGCAAAGGTTTATGCAAAATGCAGTACACGTAAGCTCAGTGAACCAGTTTTCCTCTCAGCTGGAAAGCCCGGAGGGAAAGTCACTTTTAACTTTCATCTAGCCACTGCGCCTGTCTCCCGGATTTCTCGTCTGGCATTTGTCAAATAGTTGGCAAGCTTCCCCAGCATTCCCGGACCTCGTCAGGCATCTAGAAACTATTGACGTGTTTCAGTTTTTTATGGCAGGCGTCTCCTGGGACACGGGTCGCCTCCTGTCGTCTCCCCACTCCCTCATAACACTCCCTTTGGCTTATTACATTGCAAAGTTGAATTCAAGGCATCCTTGTGGCGAATCCACAGCGGTGACACAGAGTTCACAGGGGACAGGAGGACGGTCTGGGAAAAACAAGTCAGGACACCGGCAGGATGGCTGGCAGGCCGAATGATTGAGTCCGGCATTTGTGAAACAAATTGCTCGGCATTTCTTCCAAATCCATCATTGCATCTTGGCCCTTTGCACAGCCGCCGTCAACAAACTGACTGAGCAAATGAACAATTTTGCGAATTAATTTGATGTCTCGGCTGATTCGGTTCTCGTTACTCAAAGATACATCTGTCTGCTTGTCTGCGGCCCCACCGCACAAAAAACTTTGCATAATGGAGCACAACACAGTAAATGGCCTTGTCCTTGTTCACAAGAGAAGAAAGAAATGTACGAAGGAAATTCCGCAGATGTCACATGTGCAGGACAAAGGCTGCAGACAAAAGGCTTCCATACAGACTCAAATGATTAATTTCAACTCAAACACCATCCATATCCAGAGGAGCATGTCGCTCTGATGGCAGCGATGATAGCCACTGCGTGATGTCGAAATTATTCGGTACAAATTGGGCGATTTAACTTCATTACTTGGAATTATATGGCCAAGGTTTACAAGTTAGTTGTGGAAATAAATTAGTATTAAAGTGATTTATTAGAGTTGTAAGCTGTAGGAACTCTTGGACAGGCCTAATATTAGGCGCCCTTGGGGCGTGCAACGAATATTGCAACTGAGTATTTGGTATCTCTTAGTTGAAGCTCTTTTCTCTTTATTCTCTCTCCAAATTCCCATTTAATTCTATGCAGTTTTTTCCCACATAATCCCCAGGAGAAGCTTAAAAAGAAATTTATATTTCACAAACACAAATATACAAATTAAACGTTAAGTTTAAAAGAAGCATGAGGTGTGGGTTTAGCTTACTTTCCCAACCTAATTACAGATTTAATATAAGAATTCCACGAATATTTTAGGACTTGGTGGGTATTTCCGCAGCCACAGCTGGCAGGATAACAATGCCCTTGGCCTGCGTTGTGTGTGCTCCACTTGTGGCTGTGTAAATAACCAGCTCATTCGTCAAGGCAAAAATGTTTCTGCTGGTTTTTACTCACTCTTGTTTTTTACTCACTCCCTCTTCAGCGAGGCCGCTAGCCTAGCAACTATTTTAAAGAATTAAAAGCGATTCACTGGAATACTCAAAACGGAATTTATGAAATTAGCATAAGTTGAACCCCAAAAGAAAATTTACAACTTTGAGTGGCTGTTCGTTTTCAGGTTTGGGTTCAGTGAAGTGAACAAACGGACTGCAATCCAAAAATACTTTTCCGCAACAGCCAAAGGATCAAGAAAATGGGCAGAAATATATCCGTATATATAAATGGCAAGTTAGTTGTAGGGAGTTATTTATTTTACTTTTATTTTAGCCGCGGGCCTGCTCCTTCCTTCCGTTTGCCTTTGTCGACTCTCGACAGTCTGTGTAATCGGCCAGAAGGGCTTAGATAAAACACGAAATGGCCACGAAAAGGGGAACTTGTCGCCCGGAGCACACAACAAACACACATCCAGCTTGGGATATGCAAAGAAACCTTCCTGGATTTGAGTTCGGTAACCGGACTCGCACTCCGGATTTTGAGCCCAACCCTAAGGACTCACCATTGTTAGCCAAATAATTCTGCATACGTCAGCAAATATACAAAGAATTAGATATATTGAAAATAGCAAAAATTCTGCCAACAAAAGCGAGGCTTAGGTGACACTTTATCTTAAAGAAATATGTGTCTAATGATAATTTAGGCAAAATTAAAGTAACATACATGGCAGATTCCTTTTTTAACAGACATTCAATAACTTCTCTTCGGTAAACTTTACTTTCTCTGATAATGGTTATATATGGGAAGACTGTGAATAGTTTATTCTTAAATTAATTGCTAAAAATAAGTTTAAAATGGTAAGAACAAATCAAACCACAAACAGATATTGCCACCTTCCCTAAACTTAACATAATGCATCCTTTCTCTTTTCTCCCCTACAAAAGCGACTGCATATTGGGAAACTACTCTCAGTTTTTGTCAGTGTCTCTGCTTCTGTGTCCGCCTCATGCATATTAAATGGAATTACACTGCCCAGCACTCGAGCGCTAATCAATGACACGTGCTGAGTTGACACCGCACTCATTAAGATGGATGCCCACCTGGTATCCTCGGCACCTGGCCAGCTTTGGCGCCTTGCCCGGCTATAACCAGTGTTTACACATGTATTTAGTGAGAAATGCTGGCCAACTTTTTGGGCCACTTTGCGGCGCAGGCTTTTACTGAATTTTAATTAGACTTTGGCGCTGAAAAGCCAGCACGTGCAGAAACCTGGGCAAACAGCGCTAAAAGCCAAGAACAAAGTCGCCGGGCATTAAATAAACATGAGTTGGCAAAAGTCATAAGGTCTTGGTCCCGCAGGCTGAAAGGCAGGGGAACAATGTGTTTACCTACATTTTCTTTAGAATTTGCCACTGTGCCAGAGAGATTACCCTGCTTTTGTGCGAGTTCAATCTAATCCCCAGTCATCGATTACGACCCAATTCGGCGTGTCACAACGCTTGGCCATATTTGATCAAATTTTCCCTCAGATTACTGTCGTAATAAGCTTGAGCATCGAAGCCCTGCAAATGCCTATCAATCTAAGGACCTGCCATTCGCAAACAATAAGAAGTTTTAAGAGATTTAAGAACGGACAGATGCAATGTGGCCACAAAAACCACAGCACGAACAGAATGGCAAATGTGGCTGGGAAGTGAACCAAAAGGATAATACAATAATATTGACAATGGGATTTCCTTGACGCTTTTGATGAGTTTTGTCATGTGCAAGGAAATTGTACAGGAAATGTATTAATTTGTAATGATAGATGTAGAAATAAATGAGCAGAGAAATATTAATATAAATACTAAGATCAATATTGGAAATATATCATTAAATTACCATTTAAGTAAAACCTAATTAATGACAAATTAAATGAATTGAATTTATCTTTAAGTACGAAGAAATCTTTATGAATTTACAAAAATTAAAGTCGACAGTCATCTTTAAGCATGATTTAGTTTTTGATTACAATTAACAGTGAGTAAATACATTATATAAATTTTATATTCACATTCTAAAACTTTCTCTAAAGAATTTTAATTAATTTCAAATTAATAATTCTTCAATTTGTAGCCTCGTCTGTTGACTATAAATGCATCAAGTCAAGTTTGTTAATTATGTACAAAGCATCCTTGCAAATAAGCAGCACTCAAGTCTTTCTCTCGTGACTACTCGTTCAACAATGCCTTTTCCGAATTTTGTCAAAATGTAATTAAATTATCATGTCGTTCATTAGATTGTTTCGGTGGCTGGTCGATAATTATGTGACCAATTAAAACGTCTCTCTCTGGCGTTGCCATGGCAAAGGACTCGAAGTCACTAAGCCACATTTGAGCATTTGAATATTAAGGAAAATAATTCTAAGCTTTTTATGCAATTAATACCCTGAAGTCTCCGACTGCTGCTATTTATACAACCGGAGTAGAGGCTTTTCCCGAGAAGCAGGTAAAACTTTGCCATGCGTCACTTGAGGTTGGCCAATCGACCTTTGCCGCCCACGTAATAATTAGGGGTGTAGGTTCATGTCAATCCATTTGATCGACCCGACAGCGAGGTTAATAATAGGTGTCCCCATCAATTATGTAAAGAAAAATTCTATTTTTCAAGGCCATGCGAGGGCCGCACAGGTGTGCTTAAATTAAGGCTAAGGCTAATTATTTATTTATAGACTTAATGGCTAAAAAAGAGCACTGGTTACGGATAAGTCGTTAATAAATACCTGGATATAAAGGCAGAGAGTAAGAGTATTCTTGAAATAACTGAGGGATAAGTATACCAATTAGGTATATTTATATTTAGATAGAATGGGACAGTTTTTATTGTTTAAATTGTTTATTATATTTTGAGAAAGAGGAGTATTTATTTATATAGAATATTTATTCTTTGATAAATTCAAAATAGAAAGCAATTGCAAAAGGGCTTATAAACTAATGTTTCAGGATATATTTTCCCCTTTTTCATAACACTTTAAGAATTGATGTAATAAAATTAATGGCGAATATTATTGCTTAATGAATACTTTACTTAATATACAATTAATTAACTCAGTTCATGGATATAACTTGCCTAGCATTCACTCCTTAGTTCCCTTCCAGCTGGACTTCCGAAACAATGTGTAGAGCTTTTGTGTTCCTATATTTTCCCGTTTTTGCCATTTTCAATGGTATAGTGGGTATCCTAAAATTTGCATTAATTTTTAATTCATTTAATTGTAGTACAAAATATTCAAAGGTTTTACCTATGGCATTAATGGACCACATTTTCAGCTCCGATCAAACCGTTGGTATACCACCCTTGAGAGATATTTAAAATGATTAATAATTATTCTTGTCATATATTTTCTCTCTACAGAACTCGGAGAAGTATGGGGCCTTCTGACATTCCTTCAATTGGTGAATTCAATATATGGCCTAATACTAGTTTGTGCCAAGTCGGAGGTCTGCTTAACTATATTTTAATATTAAGCTATGTAATATAACAATTTATTTTTCAGCTTAAATGCCTAATTATACCTTGGGCCTGTCAGTCGTTTTGTATAAATATTTTATTCTTTTTTTGGACCATAATATTCTCGCAGGATGGTAGCGGAGGCTTTGAAGCCACAGAAGCCATTACATTTGCATATGTGGAGGGTGCGTCTTTTAAATATTATCTAGGATTATTTCTTCATTTAATAAATAATTTCATTTTTTAAAGCTTTTAGTATTTACACATTGAAGGTGGTTTTTAACTACTATTGCGAATTTGTGGTAAGCTTTAAAGTCGTTTAATAAATAATAAGGCAATGTTAAATATGAATTTTATTCGTTTTCAGGAACAAATTACCTTGCGTCACATTTCGTTTTGTTGTGTGTAAATCTAGAAAATCCATACTTTAAAATAGTGGAAGTTCTGTGTGCATTAATTTACCGCAGCTATTAAAGCAATATTAATCGTAGCATGACAACTTCAAGGTTCTAGATTAAAGTAATATTACAAGGGCAGCCCTTATGAGTATTCTTATATGTTGTATAATTTTATGAAATAAAAACAAATACAATTGAAAACTCCTTTCAATGCTCTCTCCTTCCCCATTGCCGGCAGGCCATTAGAATTGCCTTCGAATGGCACACGTACCCGTATCAAGCCGTGACTTGCCAACCGTGCGACATGCAATTGAACAAATAAATCAGCGGGCTAATAAATTTTTAGCAACGCCAGTGGAAGCTGCCTAAAGCTGAGGCAGGGAAAGCCTGCTTCGACAAGGCTGCCATAAATGCTCAGCACACACACAGAGCCAAGCCAACTGAGCCATTAAGGAAGCCAAGTGAACACGGCAAAGGACAAATCCAGATTTCGGGGACGAACAGAAAAGTAAACGGGAAAGGGAGTTTCACTTGGCTGAGCCGCTGCTGCTGTTGCTTTTCATTCTTCTACCGCTTTCACAGCTTTCACCGCTTTTCCTCTGCATTTTCCAGGGTTTTCAATTCAATTCTTCGCTTCTTCTCCCGCTTTTGCCACACACGGCGTATACGTGTTGTTTCCCGCGAGCTGTGAATGCGAATGGGTGTCCTGCATGCAACATCCTCCTCCTTCTATGGCTCTGACTTCTACCACGCACATTCAACGTTATGATTAAAGGCCATTTTCAGCACCTGTTCGGGCCGTTGATTTTGTATCGACGAGCATTAATTGCAATTTATTTTTTATGCCAACACTCAAGACTCACTCGCTTGTAATTGAATTATTTATGCATGAGAGAATAAGCTATTTTAATGCTTATTTACATGTAACCGAACGTGTGTACATTCACGCAAAATGCCGCAATAAAACATTGTCACTCGCAGGGAGTTTACGCTTTACTCGATGGTTAATTTCGTAATTCCTGACACTTTATTCTGAGATTTTCGAAAGGTTTTGCTCATGTTTTTAATCCGAAAAACAATATATTTTATTAGTTGGAAATATATCAAATATTATTTAAATATACATATGCATAAGTAAAGAGTACATTAAAGTCGTACACTGTTAAATTAATTTGACAAGCCAACATTAATAACAGATGTTAATTTCACAAATTATTCCGCATTTACAGTGATGCGTTGAAAGTCAAAAGTTATTTGAACTGAAAAATGTCGGGCAAATAATTAAAAAGGATGGTCACTTTTTATTACAGAAATATTTACTTAATGCATTTATCAATTAAACATGAAAATAAAAAATAAGTATAAGTTTTATTCACATAAGTGTATATTCAACATAACAAAGGTGAAACGTATTTTAACATAAAACCTCTTCGAGAAGAATATTTTTTTCCATTATCCTGACACACATTTCGAAACCCTTAATTTGCATAACAAAAGGAGCTAAAATCTGAACTTATTAAGAACCTTCTACTCTCATTCATTTTCAGTTTTCATAATTACAGTAGTCCTTAAAGAGACCGCATCAAGTTGGGTTTCTTCATTTCGCCTTCTTTCGCCTTTCTTTCTTTAATTATGCCCTACATTTTTTTAATATTCTCCAGGCAAAGGACTGCAAAGGATTTTTTCTCGGAATATTCCTAGGAATTTTCCCAGCCAGGTCGGCGTGCAAAAAAGGAAACCAAAAACAATGGGTACATTGTATTGATCATAATAACTGCGTACAGCGAGCTAGAAAAAATAAATTAAAACCATAGATTATAATGCAGAGGGGAAATGTGTCCTGTGCTGTGCAAACATTTCTAGCATAATGTGCCCAGCGGAGCCTTAACGAAAATTGTGCCACTGATTCCCGCTTGTTGACAAAATGTCAAAGCAAACAATGCCGAGCCAAGAGCTCAACTTCATTTTTCCCATTCGCTTCTCCTGGGTGAACAATCATCTGTTCTCTTTAACCATTGCAGCTTTGTCCACGAGTTAAATTCATTTAATTGAAACTGCAACTAACTTTATCTTATTTATAGAATGCACTTGACTTTGACAGTCAAGCACCCAAGTTGGTTCGAATAACAATGTCAAGGAGCGTATACTTGATTTTATGAAACGGTTGCGCGGCAAATGGACGTATACTTAATTTTACATTGCGACACAGGGGAGCAGTATAACATAGATAACTATCCTGGCAGAGTTTACTCAGGAGATTATTGGTTTTGATTTCCCAGAACAATGCTAATAAATGGGTAGCACAGTTTTGTGTGAGATTCATGGGAAGCACTAAGCGGTTTATATTTTCTAGTATGAACGGGGAAATTCATTGCATTCTAGGTACGAGTGGGAACTTGGTTTTCCTACGAAACCAGAGTAGTATTTCTAAAGCGGGAAACTATTCTATTTTAAACATTCAATTCATGGGAAGCATAATATCAGTTTGCAGGGAATAGTTTACGTGAATTTAATATATTTATGTGTTAACACTATTATTTATTTATTGCTTTGGAAATGGCGGCAATATATTGTAGAAATTAAATACAAAAACATTTACCCTCTGGTTGAAAGTGAAATGAAAAAGTTAAAAAAAAACAACAGGCGGCAATTAAAAATACAATATCATGTTTTACATGTTTCCTCAGAGTCCTGCCCAACTGATTTCATTAATTTATTCATTTACATCCCGCAGAGGCCCCACTGTACCGCCGACCTCCGCATGAGTGACTTAGACTTTAGGCCAGAGGCGATTAATATATTTTTTTGTTATCCTGTTTTGTGAGTCTGTCGTTCTTTTGTTGATTGTTGCGAGGTTCCCACATAAATTGGCCTCAAGATGCTCATAAATTTCAGCCTATTCGGAGGGCCACGACTGGATAGGAAAAACTTTGGATGGAT
>VNJV01004075.1:0-20562 GCA_008042635.1 Drosophila nikananu | reverse complement strand
ATCTCAGACAGTCTGGTCTCGACTTCATCCCATTTCTCCGACAGCAGGCGCCCATCGTCATTGAGCTCGTCCACGAGTGCCATGGCTAGGCTGTCTCTAGCCACCTTGCTGAATTTCTTCGCCGGCTTGACGAAGTATGTTGCTCTGGCGGCTCCTTTGGTGTCCTTGCCCTTTTAGGCGCGACCTCACTCATTTCTTGGAAGCAGTTGCGCTTTGATTAGGGCGGCTGGAACGCTTCCGGATGCTCCTCTCGTACCGCTCAAAGTCCTCGATCACGGCCTGGAATCAGGCTTTGTCTTCGATATCGCTCTGGTCAGCTTTGCCCTCCTTCTCATTTTTGGCTATCTTTGCCAAAATAAAACGGGCTTTACTGACCTGCGCTTTGTTTTGACGATGGGAATACGACTTTGGCTTGTTGTTTCCCCCACCTTGGCGTGGCTCACCTTGGTGCTTTTAGTTTTCGGCTGTGTCGTTTGGGAAGTGCTCGCCTTAGCAGTTCCCACCGAACTCGACGGAATTAGTGTCTCGTCATCCGAGCACAACAAGTCATCTTCGTCAATTTCGGAGATGGTTTTTTGGGGCTTTACCTCACCCGTGAGGTCCGAAGAGGATTTTTTGTTCTGGTCCATATTTATTAACGTCCGCGTTGCTCGGCAAGGCGAGCGCGGCGGTCCCGATGGGTTAAGGGCGTTGAAGAGGGTCCACCGTGGCTTCGCCCCTAAGCCACGGAAAGGCTTGTTTCAACCCAGGGCTGCCCGGCCCTGGGAAGGCTCCGTTCGAACACAGCTGCAAACCAAAAGCCAGAGGGCACGGGAAGCTTTAGACGCCTGACTTGAGGAGGCCGTTTAAAGACTTGCCCAAGTCTCCGTAGGGAGGTGGAGTCATAGGAATTGTGGTCAGAGGATTGACGGGAGACTGCCGCTCGCATTAGCCGTACCAAAGTACGTTTCCAGAAGGTGGGTAGTGTCTTGGGTGGTGACTTGATGCACCAGAAGAACCAAGGAATATACATCAGCAAATACTCTTCTGATCTTGCCTTGGTATGAAGCACCCTTAGTTTGCTTTTCAAGGGCAGACTTCGTAGGGTTGAATAATTATATAACTGCCTTTTATTGGTCTTAGTGTGCTAGCACGCTGTTACGGTGAATATTTGATATCCTTATTTACTAAGTCTGTCGAGCGTCACTTTTAGCCATAGTTTAAACGAATTCTTGAGTTTCTTATATCTTCAAAGTGTGGTCAGTTTATCATCCGATTGCCGAGTAATATCTGGCTTGCATTCGAAAAAAACTTTAGCTCATCCTTAGGAAGCTTCCAATTTCCGCTTATTTGGATAGAATTCTTTTGTTTTCCGTAAAGGTAAAAAAATGAAAATGGATGCCACTATACATTTTTTTTTTTATCGTTGATTATTCCTCTCGGGAACTTAGGGCTACTACGTCATCATCGAATTTTTTATGGAGCCGTTATTTTTGTATTCAAGCTTCTTTCCTTGCAGTAGTTTCAGTAATCGATCGAATTCGGCCGATCTGGTGATTGGCCAGATGCGGCTTATCCCAGTGGTGGGGCTGCCACCTTACGCCAGCGGGGGGGCGTCTACAGTGTTGGTAGTCGTAGAAGGCCGAACAGTCTGGCATCGCGCTATTTCTGCTGGCTGTTGATGATGCTGTTCGGTAAAGCTCACTGGGTGCGCTTGGGCCCTCCTTTTTTTTTCATATAGCGTGGAGAGGGGTTGAGGCGGTGGGGCAAGAGATAGTTTTTGCCGAATTTGTCACAAATAGGCATTGTGATGGAATAATATGGAATAATTCTAAATGTTAGAAAAGTATTTCCGAGAGGAATCTTGTTTGGCCATGCTCTCGTAATGGATGGGATTCGAACCCACGACCCCGTGTTTAATAGGTAGTTGTGCTATCCACTACGCTACGGAGCCCCCTTGAAATGAAAAAAAAAACTTGTAGGTCGAACTAAAACTATAAACCCTCTCAGCCTATTGGTTGCCTATAGGCAACATTATTGAAATAAGCCCCAGTTACCTGGAATTTTTTTAACAACTTCCTTTTGCAACCAAAATAACTAAAAAGTTACTTGTAAGCTGCGCACGTGTTTATTTGGGAGACGTTTTTTGTGCAAATGTATGATACAATTTTTTTTGCGGGAAAAGTGTTGGTGAAATAAATATTTATTTATTTTATTTTATACTATTGTATTGCAAAACTTAGTAAAAAATATAAATAAAAAAAATTTTTAAGTGCTTAGTTTGTCTACAAGAATTTTGTGAACATTTTCTGGCTATCGAACCAGGACACCAAGAACTTTGAAATTTTCGTCAGTTCATCTTTGAATTATGGGCTGAGAGGTTTAATTAATCCAAGTTTCCAGCATCCTCATGCCGTTAATATCCTTATATGGATCTCAATGCCAGGACGCGTAAGGTAAAGAAGTCAAATTACTCTAATGTACTTAACTACGCTGAAATTTTTTTTGTGTGCCATATACATAAATGGACAGTTCTTAGCAGCAGGATTAAGAAAAATTTTAATAACTTTCAAACCTTATGTCGATTAAATGTACAGGGTTTTTTTTTAAATGCAATAAAACAAAAATTGTTCATCCGATCATCAAAATTATTTTTTCATATTAAGCTATAAAAAAACTCCAAGACTTTTTCAAATTGGTCAACAACTTTTCGAGCAGGAATTTTCCAAGGTGAAAAAATGCCGAAAAACGGTTTTTTGACCATTTCTTTTTGAGGGTGTTAGAAGAATTTCAAACATGGTTTTGTGTTATATTCGACCTGCTTAACAATCTCTACTAGGTCACTTCAAAAGTTCAAAATCACTGTTACACTGTGTAATTATTATAAGACCGAGCGTTAAGCACGGTAAACTCCAACCGAGCGCTGAGATAGTGAGAGAGGACAGTTTGAGAACCAGTGAGTTTATATTTATTATAAAGCCTAGACTTCACATTTTTTAGGCGTGTCAGCTCCTTATTGAACCAAGAATGCTTACTGGGGACAGACGGATAGGTTAACGGAACACAGGATAAAAAGAACGAATTCATGGCACTTTAAAAAATGTCCACGGGGGCTGCCTTGTCAGTACACATGTACAGATTTGACCAATCAAATTCAGGTATTAGATTATTTAGCGTATGAAAGTTAGCTTTACGAAAACAGCGAACCCTATTGGCTAAACGATCAGATTCATTCTTTACAACCGTCCCCGTACCGATAGTCACTTCGAAAGTTGGATGGTATGGATCTTCAGGTAGCGTCAATGGAGCAACTCTAACTAAGTCTACACTTAGAGGATCAGAGACGAAACAAAGATCCAATAAACTGTTTAAAGAATTATGGACATGGTTAACTTGAGACTAAGATATGTCAAGCAGGCCATCAACAAGGTCATGCTGTGCCACAGTTTGAAGAACATTTGACACACCATCAGATGACCAACGAGCTCCAGCTCTATTTAAGTCCCCTAGAGTTACGAGTTAGTCTCGATCTGAAAGCCTGTTGGAAACGGCCTGAATTGCCGAAAGGTGTTTCCCATAAATAGGCTCCTCTGCCGATGGTGGAACATAAGAACAAGTTATATAAGTAAAACTACCTGGTGCGACGCCCCGCTAAGCAATCCCTACAGCTATTTTCCATTTTTTTAGTTTAAGTTAGTATTAATTCTATAAGCAGGCTACTGGAGTTTAGCATTTAATTAAGTTGTTAGCAACTAATTAGTAGCACTAGAACCGGGCCAAGGTCTAGCTCTAGATGAGAAAAGGGCAGCGGGGCAAGGTTCTTGAAACCGAGCTCAAGCCCGTAGCATAGCCGTGGGCCCAAGATCAGCTCTTGCCAGCAGGTTTTGAGGTGGATCAGGGTCGCGGAACGAGGTTCTTGTAACCAAATTCGACCTTGCGAGAAAGACAGAAACACGCCGAGAAACACAGAGGCACACAGAAGGACACCCAATCACACAGGAAGACACAGAGTCACGAGGTCGACTAACTCGTGCCAAGCCACAGAGTCACCTCCGGGTATCTCCCACAGGGTCGACTAACTCGCGCCAGGCCGCGGAGTCACTCTCTCTTACTGCCCACGCAGGGTATCCACAAGGCGACTACACCGCGTCGAGAACGCGGAGTCACAACACCTTGCCAACCTAGGATATCAACAAGCCGACTAACCACCGCACCTGCGGAGTCGCACGCTCTCTTCCAGGGAATTACACTTAAAATAAACGCAAATCAAATCAACACCTTCGGTTTTCTTACTGGGTATATTGGGACTCAAGGGCCGGACTTACAAATTTGTGTGAACCCCGACCTCGGCGAGCTACGCCGCGCAACCCAGAGAGGGTCTTTACACTGGAAAGGAAAGTCAAGGGCAACAAGTTCGGAGATAAGGGAGGAGTCAACTGCAATTCAAACTCCATCTCTACGCTGGACAAGTCGGTCTACCCTGTAAATTGTGTACTTACCCAGGAAAATCTTAGAGCTAAGGATCTATGGATTTAACCAGGTCTCGGTAAACACAATTACCTGGGATGGAAAGAAAAAGCTGTCAGAATACAAATTCGAGAGCTTGCTGCGTAAGCCTCTAGTATTTTCATTGGAAAGTTGGAAGGAAATGTTTAGTTTTTTGGGACTGAAGGTGTTGAGGTAGTCTTTTCAGTGGTCCTAGCGGTTTGTGGCGTTATAGGGAGGCGTACTCAACTGGCCGCTTTTTCTTCGTTTTGGCTTCGAAATCCGTAACTACAACGTGCTCGGGCCAGAAGTCACCTGAGCAATGGTGGAACAAAAGTTCCGAAAGTGAGAACGCTTACTGTACCGGATTTCTTTGTTATATTCTGTCATCTTTTTGGTGTATAATATTCAATTGGCGCTGTTATTTTTAGCTGTATTAAACCGCTTTCTGACCTCTGCACGAAGTAGCCCTAGTTTCCTATTCCACCAGGGATTGTCCATGCTAGACTCTATGGATTTTTCGGGACAGCTTGCATAATATGCATCCAAGATTGTCTCAAATACTTCTTTTGAGAGTTGCTCAAGATCTTTTGGAGTGGATACTCTTCTACTCTGGTTCAGCCTCCTCAGATATAATCCCAGACAGGACTGATGGGCTGGCCAGTCAGTCCGTCGTTGAGTCCTGATAACCCTGCTGAATCAGCACCTTGCCGCCCATAGACTCCAGGTGCCGGATGACACGCCAGGTCTCGGTGAGCAGGCCCTTGTTCTGCTCATTGAGCAGTCCAAGAGACCTCTCCATCGTCTCGCCTGCTGTGCGGGGCAGGTATATTGTAAATACGTTAGTCACCGGTAGGTCCTTCTGCAGGCAGGTGCGGAGCTGCACCCCCACCTTGATGCTGATGCTGGGGACCGTCAGCTCCAACCACTTCTTGGCATCGCTGTCCATGCAGACCACGAATGGCAGACCGTCACGGAACTGGATGCCGTTGAAGTTGAGGGCTGCGGCCCAGCCCTTCCTCATCTCCTCGACGAGGGCCTGCTCCACCGCTGACAACTCCTCCCTTGCACCCTTGCCTCAGAACGTCACCACTGCCCTTGTGAAATGTCGGAGGTAGAATTTGGGTAGGACCGCGTGTAGAAAGTAAGGAGTGTGTAAGACTATGTATTAAAGACGGCCAGACCCTCTGTTGTACGGGACTGCTTATTCACGACAAGTCTCTATTCGCAGCTAACCTCCGCAGGAGGTCTTGCGCTATCCGCAACCTGCGACCCGTCCGGTGGCTTCAGCTAGCCCACCTCAGAACCATCTCACTAGTTCTTTAGTACCAGAAACCGAAGTTATAGAATAATACAAAATTATTATGTCTCAAATTTTATAAAAATATGTTTAAAATGGGCTAAGTTATAATTTTTTCTTAAAAATTTTCCGAGCATCTCAATGGCAGCTAACTGATACGACTGTATCCGGTTTAGATAAAGCTAAAACCAATATTCTAGAATAATACAAAACGGCCATATTTTAAATTAAAATAATTATATATATATAATTTCAATTTCCTTAAAAATTTTCGATCATTCTTATGGCAGCTTTATGGTATTGTCGGCCCGACTTATATTGTAGCTAGAGCATATATGTAGAAGACTATCTGCAAAGTTTCATTCAGATAGCTTTAAAGCTGAGGGAATAGTTTTTGTAGAACCGGACGGACATGGCTAGATCGACTTGACTGCTGATGCTGATCAAGAATATATATACTTTATAGAATCGGAAATGTCTCCTTCACTGCGTTGCGTACTAAAATTATAATACCCTGAAATGGTATAAATATATTTCATGAGATAGCTTTAATTTGATTAACAAACTGTATCACAACAGTGTGTGTCTTAATACAAATTTAATTATCGTGAGGGACTACGAACAAAAGTGGGTACTCTACAGTAACAGAAGACAAAATTACTAAATAATAATAATACAATTTTCATATCTTTCAAAAAAACTAAAATTTTAGCCCGGTGAAACACCGTCATTCGGTTATGGGCAAGTTGCTGCTAGGGCTTGGGTTTATCCATCCGTACGATTTCAGTCAAACTAAGAAATTCCATTTGTTAATTTACTTATAATTCTTAGATACACTTCAGGCCCGTAGCAACCCAAATTTGTGTGGGGATTCACAGAATTTTTTTTTTCAATTTTTAACCTCTTACAAATTAATTGCAATTGAATGGGCTAGATCGGACAACAAGATCAAATACCTGCCATAGGGACGATCGGAAAATTTTGAGGAAAAAATAATGATAACTTAGCCAGTTTAAAAAAAAAAAATTATATAATTTGAGATAAGTCATTTTTGATTATTCCAGAATTTGGGTTATTATTTTATAAAGATCGGACTACTATATCATATATCTGTCATAAGAACAATAGGAAATTTTTTAGAAAAAAGTTATAACTTTGCCGCTTAGTATTATTCTAGAATTTCGGGTTTAATTTTATTAAGAAAGGACTACTGTATCATATGGCTGCCATAAAAATAATCGTAAGATTTTTAGAAAACAAATAATAGCTTTTTATATAACTTAAGATATAGCCATTTTGTATTATTCTAGAATGTCGTTTTTAATTTTAATTAACGGAATTGGATTAAATTATAATAATCCAATTGTAAGCTGCAAAGGTGTATAAACTTCGGTGTGCCGAAGTTACCTTCCTTTCTTCTTTCTTGATGATTTTAACTTTTCATTCAATTTCATTTTTGAGAAAAAACGCGTAGGGTAATGGGGCAACTAAGACACGTAAGCCCCTGGGCTTCTACGGGCCTGAATACAATTGCAATGTTTCCAAACCAATTATTTTAAAACTAATTTTTAGATTAAAGTTTTTAATTATATTTATTCAAGAATATTGGCTTTTCTCTTATTTTAATTCGCTCGGCTTTGCTTTGTAAGGCATATTCCATTTTGGCGTTCTAGCGGGAGTCGAAAATGTAAAAATTGTATTGATTTGACAGACACTTCCAAAAATGTAACCAATTACTTTCTTCCTGTTTGCTATAACTTTTGAGACCAGAATAGAGTAGTTAAACTTCCAGTACTTGGAAGTTAGTTACACGGTAGCTGCTGAGCTCAGTCAAGAAATACATATTTAAATACCTAAGTCAATTGACGCAATGGTATTGAAGGACATGTTCATGCGCAGTTGTGAAAACATGGCTTTGGTAAAGACATAATCTATGTTTATTTATCTAATAGATTGCATTTTAATTTACGTAAATTACAAACATTTGTACAATGTAAATGATTTGAAGTGGGTGAAGTTTTTGTCACTAACTGTAAAAAGATTAAGAAATATAACAATAATAATACAAACTTTTCTGAAGTGAACAAATGAGTAATTTAATTTTTCCAAAACAATCGATCCGAAATGTAAATATCAATACAGCGTAAAATAACTCAGAAAACATACTATATGAAATGGAAAACTTACCATCGCACTCAAACAAAGAAGAAATTGACCCCATCCTAGAACATTTTAAGAATAGTGCAAGCAAAGCAAACGGAGTAATGGACGTGTTGCCGAAAGGTCAGTCTGATTTAAATTGTTGGTAATAATAAAAGATTTTTGTAAGTACGCAAAAGAAGTCATAAGTCAACGAAAAATATTTTTTATCTACTGCTATTTTGATTGTGAAGTTTAGGGAGTTCTCGGAATATTTGGTCCAGACGGATCTTTATATTAAATATATTACAGAAATGTATTTAACCATATGGTCAAATCTTTGTATATATTTGTATGTTCATACACCCAGATCCAAATAAAAAAAAAACAGCAGCTAGAAAATGTCAGAACTTTTGCAATCCATATGCGGGGATTACTGTCCTGAAGTCATATTTTTTTGTTGTTTCCCCTGAATATTTTTTACATGGAAATGTCATTTTAAGATTCCAGTTGTTCACATAGCTTTTTTAAGAAACCAATATAAATATGCCCTATAAAAAGCAGTTAACTATTCGGGAGAAGGAGAGAATTATCTTATTAGCTGAACAAAATGTATCAAATATATTAGCTTTCTCTCTTCCAAGTGAACGGACGTGTTTTTTTTTCTTGCGATGTCGTTTTGTGTTCATTTTTGCATTAAAATAACAGGGGTTTTATTTCAATAATTTTTTTTTTTTTTTGGTATTTTTTTTTTGACGTGGATGCACTACCATCAGTAAATTCAAGTGGCCCATCTGATACCAAGCACGTGCCTGTTCGTGTTAGCTGTTAGTAGGCGCAACAAATGAAAGTATAGAAAAGGTATACGAGGAAGTGACTACTGTCGCGCTGCCATATTATTTGCCTGCATGCGTACTAAGTGGGTTAGTATTAACGTTTTTAGTTTGAGAAGGCTATTTACGTTTGATGTTCAAATTATGTTCAAATCGTTATAATTTGCACATAAGACTCTGAAGGGTTCATGCAATTCAAAAGACGTTCTACAGTGCCGCAAAGCTAAGGGAATATTGGATCTAGTATTTCTACTCGGTACGTGAAAATTAAGCTGACCCAACAAGTCAGCACATTCCACGTCACCGTGGATAAGGTTAAAAATGAAGCTAATGCTAAGCATGGTTCTACGGTTAGCTAAAGAAGGTAAGTTAATTAGTAGGAGCCTACTTGACTACGAGGGTAACTTCTGGTTTGGATCCCAGTTCAAACCGCGTAAAGCGAAAAGTAAAAAGTTCTTCTCAACTGACATTAAGTCAGTTAATGTGGACCCCATACTGAGGGCTCCAAACGCAAGATCCATATTATGGTTGGGATCCCAGTTCAAACCGCATAAAGCGAAAAGTAAAAAGTTCTTCTGAACTGACTTAATGCGTTTAATGTGAACCCCATACTGAGGGCTCCAAACGCAAGATCCATATTCTAAAACGAACTAAAGAAATATATAAGGATTTTGTAACATAGGGGCCATTAAATTCTTTCGACCACCTCTGGCTTTATTCACCGTTCATGCAATATGATCAATAAAATTAAGTTTAGGAACCAGGCGGACACCCAAATCATCGACTAAAGTAATTCTTTCCGAAGAGAGAATGTCATTAGCTTGCTCAGCAGGGCAGGTGCGGGGTCAATTATCGACCTCACCTTTGCCAGTAGCGTGCTGGCCAGCCACGCAAGGTGGAGGATCAGCGAGGCCTACACTGCTAGTGACCACGAAGCCATTGAGTGCTCGATAGGCGTCGTGGGCCGACCGAGTGGCGCCCTGCCAGTGGCCAGGAAGGCGTTCCGGCAGGACACGATCAGGCCTCACGCTTTCGCACGTGCCCTTGAGGGATTTGCGGCAGACGAGGCTGACGGAGCGAACGTGATGGCCAACAAGCTGGCGGCCGCGGTGGAAGGTGCCTGCAACCAAAGCATGCTGCAAAGAAGAACATTCCGGCAGCACCACTCTCCGGTGTTCTGGTGGAGCGGGGCTCCGTTTTGGGACCCCTGCTCTGGAACGCCATGTATGATGGAGTCCTACGGTTGCCAATGCCAGCCAACACTAGCTTGGTAGGTTTTGCTGACGATGTCGCCATTGTGGTGGTTGCGAAGGAGATCGCGACAGTGGAAGCCCGCGCCAACGCGGCCATCCAAGCCGTAGAGACGTGGCTTGACGTCGCTGGGCTAGAGCTGGCGGCCCACAAATCGGAGGCAGTACTGATCTCGAGCCGAAAGGTGGTGGAGACAGCAAGCGTGATGGTTGGAGGGACCACAATCCAGTCTCAGCGGGCGATCAAATACCTGGGCGTCCTCATCGACACGCGCCTGGCGTTCAAGGAGCATCTGGAGTACGTCCACAAGAAAGCCAGCGGGACTGCAGCTGCGCTTTCAAGAATGCTGCCGAACACAAGAGGACCAAAGCAGGTAACAAGGAGACTGCTAACATCGGTGGTGACCTCGCAGATCCTTTATGCAGCGCCGGTGTGGGCGAAAGCCACCAAGGTTAAAACCTATATGCGTGGTGTGGAGGCAACATACAGGCTGTGCGCTATCAGAACAGCTTGCGCGTTCCGGACCATCTCCGAGGATGCGGCGCTGGTCATCGCCGGGCTGGTTCCGCTCAACGAGCTAGCCAGGGAACGGGAGGAGCTGTTCACAGCCTCGCGATCCAGGGAGGCGGCGCAGCCGAGCTCAAGGCTGCAGCCAGGAGCAGAAGCTTGGAGAGCTGGCAGACCAGGTGGGACTCCTCATCCAAGGGCCGATGGACGCACACCCTCATCCCAGACTTGGTGCTTTGGATGGATAGGCCGCACGGGCAGGTGGACTTTTACCTCACCCAGGCACTGAGCGGACACGGCTGCTTCCGCAGCTATTTGAAGCGCTTCGGTCACGAGGCGGAAGACTGGTGCCCGGAGTGCGGCTCTGGCATCGTGGAGGACGCGCATCACGTCCTCTTTGAGTGCCGCAGGTTCGGCTTCGAGAGGCAGGAGCTGGAGGCCGAAGCGGGATGCACAATCAGCAAGGAGACACTGGTGCCGACGATGTTGAGGGAGCAGAGACTGTGGGATGCGGCAGCCACCTTCGCCGCGCACGTCTTAAAGACGCTTAGAGCCCTGGAGAGGAGGCGGAAGGAGCAGACGGAGTAGGGGTCCCCGCGCATGCGAAGCAATGCCAGGCGGCGGTACCGCACGGCGCGTAGCCCTCTAGTCCTTAGTCCCCAGTCTACCGTCCTCCACTAATGTTTTAATATTTTTTAGTTCTACGTATGTTATTTTATGTTAGTTGTGGAAATAAATAATGAATACAAAAAAAAAACACACATAATGGTCTTTTCTCAATTCCTGGTTAGTCCCTTTCTTAACGGGAACATATCTATCTCGCTCTCACTCCCTCCCGCGTCCAGACTACATTCAACAGAAACTATAACAGTTATTTGCCACGCTTCCAAGAGGTAGAGAATGCGTATTCAAGGAATATACAAAACGAAATAAGCAAACACAAAGTAAAAAAGTAACAAAGGTGGGGGCCGCAGTGCTTGGCACTACCCCGGTGACTGTCTTGCAGGGAAGTGACGCCAGCAGGAGGGACGCTGAAACGCCCTCTTCCGCAAGGTCGAGGCAGCAGCTTAAGAGCAGCCTTTCCCGGCGGCATGTTAGCCTGGAGGAGCCAGAGATCCTCTGAGGCAAGGCCTTAGCGGAGCCGGCCGTAAGTGGTACCTCCGGTCTTTCGAGCGCGGCCTAAAGCCGGAGGAAAATCGCAGGAAGGCGCTGGAGCACCGAGCGCCGAACGGCCAGGCCGTCGCGGGGACGAACGTGTCTCCTGTGGAAAGAGTCGACGGCCAGGCCGATGCGGGGATGAAAAGGCAGTTGCACCACACGCCATCGCCTGATCTCCCCAAGAATGAGTCCAAGAAGACGAAAAGAAAGAACACCGCAGCGCTGGAGGGCTCAAGAACCTCAGAAGTCGCAAAGAGTCCGAAGGCGGCCTCGTACGTCAGTGTAGCCATGGGCACTAACTTGGCCGTACTGGCGCAGGACCACGCGAGGAGGTCCTCACGAAGGAGGAGCTGACGGTGGTAGAGCAGGCCCTTGTCGAGGACATGAGGTGGACCGCCGCTCTTAACTTTAATGGCATCCAGTTCCGGGACGGTCTAGTCCTAGTGGACTGCATGGACAGCGATGCCAGAAAGTGGTTGGAGCTTACGGTCCCCACCATCAGCACCTAGATGGGTGTGCAGCTCCGCACCTGCTAGCAGGATGACCTACCTGTGACGAGCATCGTCACAGTCTACCTGCCCCGTACGGCTGGAGAGACGATGGATAAGTCCCTTGGGCTGCTTAATGAGCAGAACAAAGGCCTTCGTACGGGCAAGTACGAAAAATGGATATCTAGAAAAATATCTGAAAATCACTGAAGTTTTTTAAAATGAATATATAAAGTATAAAAGAATATATAAATACATAAACGTTTTTACGTATCATTCTTCAATCATTTATTGCGCATTTATAATCCTGCCCGTCCTTCATTACTTTGTTCCCGTACTACCAGTTAGGTCTAGATACGGGCCTGCTGGCGTCTAAGGGCGGCAAGGTGCTGATGCTCGGCGTAGATGAGGAGGCTCTCAAACTCCTCAAAAAACGAGCTGGTGAGCTACAAGTTCAGCCAGCTCAAATGCCGCCAGCATAAATAGCGGGAATCTGTGGTGGCTGAGGTGCCCACTGAACCAAAGGCCGACGATGTGCCTGGCACTTCATCGGCTGTAGTCAAGGTGGCACCCTCCTACCCCTCTGAAGAGGCAGCAGAGGCCTTTCATCCCAAATCCTTCAGGTCGATCAGCCTAACATCCTTCCTGCTGAAAACCCTTGAGAAGATTGTGGAAAACCACATTAGAAACTCGCACTTGGTGCGAAGCCCTCTGCATGCGCATCAGCATGCTTATAGAGAAGGAAAGTCTACTGAATCGGCTCTTTTGAGCCTGGTTGATAGTCTACAGCGCTCTGTAAAGGCCAAAGGGGTGGCTCTTTGTGCATTTATGGACATAGAAGGTGCTTTTGACAACACAGCTCATGATGTTGTGGTAAGAGCACTCTGTAGAAGGGGAGTTGAGACGGGCCTCACGACCTGGCTGGGGAAACTCCTTGATAGCAGAATAGCGGAAGTCACTGTCAACAGAGTGACAGTTAGAGCTCAAACCACCAGAGGCTGTCCGCAGGGTGGTGTCCTATCACCATTACTATGGAGCCTCGTGGTGGATGAGCTGCTAGTTAAACTTACAGAAAATGGGTTTGAATGTCAAGGCTATGCCGATGACATCACCCTAATCTGTAAAGGCAATTTTGAGAGCACGTTGTGCGACAGGATCACACTGGGCCTAAGACTTAGCCTAGACTGGTGTAGAGACGTGGGGCTGAATATCAATCCAGCGAAAACCACAATTGTCGCCTTTACCAATGCTACAAGCTGAAATCCATTCGGCCCATAGCCATTGGGGGCACAGAGATACCGATCTCCACTGAAGTCAAATATCTGGGAGTCATCCTAGACAAGCGACTAATGTGGAGACAACATGTGGAACATGCTGTTCGCAAGGCCACTATGGTCTTAATGAGCTTTAGATCTTTTGCAGGGAAAAATTGGGGAGTATCTCCAAAGATCTTACTATGGATGTACGTTGCTGTGGTGAGGGCGGTTTGGGCGAATCGCGCTGACCTTGATGTTACGAAAAGGCAACTGGGCAAACTCCAGAGACTTGCCTGCACGTGCATCTCGGGCGCTATGTGCACTTGCCCATCCACTGCTCTGGATGTGCTGCTCGGGCTTCCACCACTGCACTTGCATATTAAGCACAGTGCGCGCAGATCTACCATAAGGATAACAGGGCAAGACTAGCCGACTCTGCTGCGACTGCAACTGACCTGTTATTAGAATATCCCCAGGATGTGCAATTGGCCATGTTTAGCTCTTCAAAACGGAGCTTAGCAACAAGTCGGAGTGGACCAACATCTCTACCACCTACTATGTGAAACCACATGCTATTAAGTGGTACACTGACGGCTCACTAACAGAGGATGGTGCAAGTGCGGGGGTCTGCGGACCCCGACTCAAATATCTCTAGCCTCTAGGGAAATTCGCCAGTATCTTTCAAGCGGAAGTACGATAGAGAGATGTGCTTCGTTCAACATTGAGCGGGGTTACAATCGGGCGGACATATTCTGGGTACCAGGGCATGCGGGGATACCCGGCAGTGAAGTGGCCGATATAATGGCTAGAAAGGGGACGAGTACGCGCTGTTACGGTCCGGAGCCCTTCTGCTACAATAGCAAGAGGACGAAGGACTGTTTGGAGTTGAGCAAAGGAACTCTCCGTATAGTCACTGCAGACTGCGCAAGCATCTGTACAATCTCAAGATAGGGGAGGACAGTCTTTGCAGACTTTCTCTGGAAGGAGAAGAGGCTCCGGAACACCTACTTGAGGAGTGCCCAGCTATCAGTCGGTTGAGGCTGGCCCACTTTGGGGGCCCTACACTCACCACGCAGGAAATGAGGGCTCTTCGACCGGGGGACATCATCTCATTCTTGCGTTCGATTGAACTGCTCGGGGAGCTATAGCTCATACACTAGGACGAGGGCACAAAAGACCCTAGTGGTCGCAATGCACAAACCTCTTTTAATATTATTATTAAGCGCTGTAGGGAATTTGGTACATGGTTGACTTGAGACAGCGAAATGTCGAGCTAGCTAGCAATAAAATCATTTTGTGTGGAGGTAAGGAGTGAATTAGTGGAATTATTTGAGGACCAAATAGCCCCTGGGATATTAAAATCACCAAAAACTACTAAATGATCCTTATCCGAAAGTCAAATGGATAGCGGAAAGATGATTCTATTAAATAGGAAGTTCCAACATAAGAGGAATGTAGGAATAGTTAATGAAAATGGAGCTACCATTGACTAATTCCGACGCGAGACTGGAGTCAACCGCTATGAGGACACCACCTCCACGCCTGATAGGCCGATCCAGCCGATATATCGTGAACACAGCTGGAAATACTTCGGAGCTCAGTATCTCCGGCTTTAACCATGTTTCTGTGGACACAATAACCTGGGATGCAAAAGAAAGATAATCAGAATACAATTTAGGAAACTTACTACGTAAGCCTCTTGCATTCTGATAGGAGATAGAGAGAGATACAATTATTTTTTTGGAGCGGATGTCGTAAAGGGAGCAGTGGTCTGGTCGGGCCTGGGAAGACTTATTCCTACAGGCCGCCGTTTCTTTTCCTTAGCTTCGACAACATAATCGGCCCAAAAATTGGTAGAGCATATTGTTTAAAGAGCTCATTAGGGACCATTATTTTGAAAATGAAATATCCCTAGGATAAGAACATTTAAATTTTTACAACTTTATTTTTATTTTTTCGGCACTAGTTTTGCCTTGGAGGAGGAGAGACGCGAAACAAATATATGTTTCGTAGGTGGTATAGCTGTGGAAAGCTATGAGGGCTTTCGGCGATGCAGACTGCTTATCTGCATTGCCAATATCGGCCGGTAGTCCGGGCCTGATACCTTGAGCAGGTAAATTGACTGGGCTTTGAGGGGTCAGTATTTGAGACCCCCCAGGGGACAAAACGGATATCACCAGGGGAACATTCACTCCCACAACACATTCGGGTACCGAATCTTTTCTACCACTCGCTTAAGGCTATTAAATTGAGTATCCAGCGCCAAGAACATATTTTCATTTTTACGAAAACTACCGACCGTCCTGGAACACCAGCGCACTTGGCGTGCACTATGTTTTCGCACAGCCAGAAGCCGACTGAAATATCAGCCGCATTAATAGCCTTTTTACAGGTTTTAGCAAAACAGACAATGGCGAACATTATAGGGACTTACCACTGTACCTTTACCTATGAAGAGAAAAGTGCAGCTGCTCAGAGAGAGAGGGAGAACGAGAGAGCGGGTAAGCGGGTAAGCGGGTGAGCGTGGGAGCGAGCTTAACGTTTAGCTGTCGCAACGGCGCAAACTAAACGGAGAAGCGACAAAGAGGAACGCAAAAAAATGCAAAGCGAACACCGGCAGCACACTTAAATTGCGAAAATAATAACAATTAAATACACAAAACAGAATAGCTGCATGCACACGAAGTGAACGGGAACTTTATTAAACACAAAATATAAAATTTAAATAAAACCCCGGTTTTTTTAATCCAAAAATTAATACAAAACTTGGAAGTAAAAAGCTTTTTGTGTTTATTAAAATTTTTTCTTATTAATGTTTGAACTGTTAAAAGACACACCGAGTGTTATTAGTTGCGTTCAGCAGTGCTACAGGTGTGTTCAAAAAGTAAGGTGACTTTTCAAAATAAACTTAGCGGGCTTAACATTTCGAGCTAGTTATTTTTTCCTTGAGTTGGTAGCACTGTTAATGACCTCTGGGCCAAATTTCATGTCGATATCATTATCAGAAATATATTTACGCTTGTGTTTTCCAAACGACCATCAGCGCCTTCGGTGATTTTTACACTTTTACAAATTTAATTGAGCAAAGAAGTGCCATCAATTTTTTTTTGCGGAATGAAATTTCGGTTGCGGAAACTTTGAGGATGATTGCAGAAGTCCTTTGATGATTTCACCATGTCGCAGAAAAATATTGACCATCGATGTCAACAGATGACCAACAAGTCAATGAAGTAAAGGTATTAGAGATCAAAAATCGTCGGTTGATTTTCAGAGATCTTAGTGATATTATCGGAATATCAGAAGGATCTAAGAAACCTATTTTGAGGCACGAAAAGTCAAATCTGTTTTGTTACCGAAAACGCTACTTTTGTTGGAATTTATTCGTCACCATTTCGCCAAAAATCCGGCGCATATCATTCCGAAACCAACGAATTCGCCTGATTTGGCTCCGTGTTGCTTCTCGCTAGTCCCAAAGCTTAAGAGACTACTCCAGGGAACGCGTTTCGAGTCGGTAGGTAGGTAGTAGTAGTGAGGCCCCTTTCTGGAGCCTCCAATTAGCGCTGGGATCCTTTGTGATCCACTCCCTCTGTTGTCCTGTTGTGGTCGTAGTTGCTCTTTAGCACCATCCGGAGTCGCTGAGAAAGCCTAGGATTGCTGAGACCTTCAGCTTACCTATGCATTCTAGCGACTTCAACTGGTAGGCACCAAAGTGACGTATTCCGATGCGATTCAGAGCCGGACAGAAACAGAGCAGGTGCTCTGGCGTCTCTTGTTCCGAAGTTATTTTGCAGCTTCTGCAGCTAGCGTTGTGTGGCAGTCCGACTGCTGTAAGTCGTCTGATATCCCGCTTGCTGTTGGATAGCAGCTCACTGGTTCTATTGTAGTCGTATGCCGGCGAACATTTCTTTGATCTCTTATGTACGCTCTTACTTGACCATTCCTTGTTGGCTGTCTGCTTGAAATGGTCATGGATCCTTGTCTGGACTGAGTTTAACGAGATCGGTATCTGTACGTTGATGTCTTGCCCTTGCAAACCTGTTCGGATGTCGCAATGTCCCGGTACCCAGGTTACAAGGCTATTAAGGGCCTTCTTGCATTCTGCCACCATCCGTGAATTTGTTTTCACAGCCGCTAGGGATTTTATAGCTTTTAAAGCTTGGCTGCTGCCGTTATGGCGAGTTCCTCAGTCTCAGTACTCCTCGATCCCCCATTGCTCAGCGCAGATTCCCAGCCCCCACGCCGCAGCTCATTCTGGAGCCATCGGTGTAGAGCGATATCTCCTGTGCCCCGGTTACTCTCTCCCTTCTCCAGTCTTCCCTTGTTGGGAATGTGTTCGTGTAGCCATTTCCGAAGTTCATCTCCATAGTCATGTAGTCCATTTGTGCGTTTGCATCTGTCTTGATTCCTTCCAGTATCTTGCCGTGGCCTGCGCCGTATTACTTTCCTTCTTCACTCTTTCAGTAATGTTTCCTTTCCACGAGAGCTGATGGAGCTCAGGATGGAGTCGGCGTTCACGTTATTGAACGCACCTTCTATGTCTAGGAAGGCGGCCATCGTGTATTGCATGTATTGTAGTGTCTTCTCGACGTGACCTACAACAACGTGTAATGCTGGTTCTGTCGACCGACGTTTTCGGTACGCATGCTGGTGTCCGCTAGGTGGTGTCCTTTGATTTTTCCTCGGATGTGAACATCTAGTAGTCTTTCTAGGGACTTCAGGACGAAGGCTGTTAGGCTTATCGGCCTATAGTCCTTCGCTAGAATGTGACCCCTTCTGCCTTGCTTCGGTATAAATATGACCTTGGTTTCCTTTACCGGAGCTGAATGTGTGTTTGTCTTATAAAAGACTTGTATATGGCTTAAAGCCATATACAGAGGCTTCCTTTGGCAGTTTGTAGCATTGCCGGTATTATGCCGTCCGGGCCCGGGCTTTTGTATTTGTCGAAATAATCTATTTCCAACTGGATACGCTCCGTGGTGATGATATCTTTCGTTTGTGTGTCTGTCTGTATAATTGTGCCTTCCTCGGGTGGGTTCCCTGGGAAGTGAGTGTCTACTAGTAGCTCTAGTGACTCCTCTATTGTCATTGTGGCCGAGCCGTCTGGTCTGTTGATTAGGGTAGGGCTTGTGAGCCCCCTGGCAAGGATTTAGCTTAATCTTGCTGTATCGTTTATGCCTTCTAATGATTCGCAGTAGCTTTTCCAAGATTCATTCTTGGCTTCGTATACTGCTTTTTTGTATGCTTCCTGCGCTTCCTTATTTGGTTTCCATTTCTTGGTCTTTAAAGGTCTTGCGCGCTCGCTTCCTAAGGTCGCTCAGTTCCTTGGTCCACCATGGTGGATACTGCTTCTTGGAGAATGTGACTTTACATATCTCTTGGAATGCGTTGTTAGGGATGTTTGTAAGGTCCTCTACTTCCTTGTCGAGGGCCTTTGAGGAGGATTGTACTTTTATCCTGCTGTTGCTGACTTTTGAGTGGACAATTTCGCCGAATTTGTCCCAGTCTGTCCTGGTTACGACTCGGTATCGGCTTACCTAACGATAGCGATAAGTCAAAGAAGATGTATCTGTGGTCAGAAAAGGAAAGTTGAGTCGACACTCTCCAGTTCTCGACCTTATATTTGCCAAATTCTATTTGTAGGGTGAGATCTAACACCTCTTCTCAACCCTGAAAACCCTCCGTGCTGGGAAATATGAAGGTTGGTGTGTTGCCTTTGTTACAAATCGTAACCTTACGACTAGGTAGGTAGGTATAAGTGGTGAGGCCACTGACTGTGACCTCCAATTAGAGCTGAGCTCCGTTTTGACCCACACCCTCGTTCTTCGTTATAGTCTTCGCCTCCCTTCAGTACCAGCCCGTGTCGTTCAGGTAGGCCAGGATGGCACTCACTGACTGCCTTCCCACTTCCCTGAGTGACCCGAGTAGGTGGGCTCCGAAGTGACGCGCTCTAAAATGGTTGAGAGCCGGGCAGTGGCACAGTAAATGCTCCGGTGTCTCCTGCTCGTTTGGTTCCTTGCAGCTTCTGCAGTGTGGGTTATAGGGTAGGCCCATCTTACAGGCATGTGTGCCTATTGGCCAGTGGCCCGTGATGGCTGCCGTTACCTTTCTAATGCCCGTTTTACTCTTGGAGATCAGCTCTGCAGTTCGTCTCCTGTTGTATTCAGGCCAGCACAGTTTCGATCTCCTGTGTTCCGCCTTCATTGACCATTCCTTGCTGGCTAGTACTTTGAAGTGGTCATGGATTTCGGCCTGAACCGTGTTCAGAGATACTTGAATATCTGTTGTTACTGCGATTTCTTCTGACCCTTTTCTGGCCAGTTCGTCCGCTTTTTCGTTGCCGGGGATGTCCTTGTGCCCGGGTACCCAAGCTAGTTGCACCCTGTTGTGTTCCGCGAGATTGTTTAGTACCTCCTTACATTTAGCGACTAGTGTAGATGAAGTCCTTGCTGTTGCGAGAGATTTGATGGCCGCTTGGCTATCTGAGTATATCCTTACCTTGGTATTCTGGAGGTCTCGGCCCAATGAAAGCTCAGCTGCTTTCAATATCCCAAGGACCTCCGCCTGGAACACTGTGGCTGACCCTGGGAGGTGGAAGGACTCTTCTATCCCCCAGGTTTCGGCAAAGATTCCGGCCCCTACACCGCCGCTCGTTTTTCAGCCATCGGTGTAGTGTGATACCTCATCTGGCTCGGTTACACTCCCTCTTCTCCACTCTTCTCTTGTTGGGTATCTTGTAGTATATGCATTGCCGAACCGCATCTCGGTTGTCATGTAGTCGGTATTCCCTGTTAGCCGATCGTTTATTTCGTTCAGGATCTTACAGTGCCCGGTGTGGTAGTTCTTCCAGCTCTGGCTTGCCTTCAGTCGTACCGCGCTTTGGGCTGCTGTGTTCCTTATGAAATGCTCTATCGGTAATATGTTTAGAATGGCATTCAGTGCTGGTGCGGGGCACGATCTAAGTGCTTCTGTTGCCCCTGCGCATGTCAATCTCTGTATCCTAGTTAGTTTCTTGATGTTGTATGCCCTAGTTAGTAAAACCGCTGTGTAGAGCCACATTATGGTCTTGGGGTTAATGCCCGAGTTTTTCCCGAACATCTGCCTGCTTTCTTTACTCTTTCGGTGATGTTTTGTTTCCATGATAGCTTCGTGTCCAGTATCACTCCCAG
>VNJV01004073.1:0-14387 GCA_008042635.1 Drosophila nikananu | reverse complement strand
CTTGGCGGGCCCATTGGCTCACTCTTCCCAGTTACACTGGCCCCCGGATAGAGGCGCTCTGAGGAGCTCTCCTCTTCCTTCTTAAGAACTCGACCGCTTAGCGTCTTCGAGCTCTCTATGAGGGGGTTGTCCCCTTCCGCCCTTAAGGTTTGGCGGTCACCTATGTTTTGTTTTTCTTTGTAAGTTTTGTTCATTGTTGTTCCCACGAGTATGCTGGGATGGGGATGGTCCACCACGGTAGAGCCCGCATACCGTGGTAAGCCTAGTTTAAACTGATGGGTCGGCCGGTCCACCAGAGTTCGCATACTAGAGTCCAAGCACCCCCCGGACACGCATCCCTCGGCATATGCTGTTCCACCTTGGATTGGGGTAATTTTTTGGGCAGGAGTTTTCTTCTCCCCGCCCGACTACCATTCGTCAGCATCCTCAGCAGAGACATGACCTACTGGGACCTGCTTCCAGCCGCCCTCACGGGGAGAGTATAGTCGCACTTCCAACGGTGCGAACAGTTACGGCGGATGATTTCTCACCCGTTAGTCCCCCTGTCCGCCCGCTGGCTGACGGCCAGTCCCCCTTGCTGTATATAATATAAAAATATATTACAAATATAATATAATTATAAGCTGGCAAAATGTAAATTAATGGAAGTGTTTAATGAGAGTACCTTAAGTACTCAAGGCAATTCACTATTCTTAAGAGTTTTCCAGCGTCTCTAACTACATTTCATATACTCAATTTTCCTCTCTGTTATATGGCAATAAACCCTTATAAGTTACCTTTTTCCCGTTTCAGGGCATCCAGCATTTGGTGTGCGGCAAACTTCTCTGCCGCCTTCGACGAGGGTTGGCTTAATCGTTTTGCAATCTGTCGATGATTGCGTATAAATGTTATATCCAATTATGTCCTCTGTTGTTCCAGCTTTCTTCAGGGCGCCGTGTTCCTCCGCCCCGCGACCTTTGTTTGGCCCATAAACATGACAGATATTGGGAAATCTATCATTGTCATTATGCTTCGATTGTGGAAGATGAAGCTGGAACAGGAGCAGGAGCAGCTCAGGCGGGAGCGGAAGCTGGATCCAGACCAGCGGTCGGGATGGGCTGGGACGTGTCATTAGCATCGGGCAATTTGTTAAGCTCCTGCGCCTTCAGCGAACTGTCGCTGCCACATGAAACATGCCGCTGATTGTTGTAATTAATCGAATTAACAGCAGGGCACTGGCCCCAGTCCCTGTCCATGTCCCTGTCCCCGTTCAACCCCAAACCCAAGTCTTGGTGCATTGTCCGGCCTTTGTCTCGCTTTGCTTTGAATGCGTAAGCGACGCCTGCATGTGACAGTGATTAGACGGAGTCCTGCCCCGGCTCCTGCTCCTGCTCCTGCCAGGCAATGAACCGTTACGCATAATCGGACACACACACTCACCCCGGCTGCGAGCTAGGACATCCCTGGTTGCCCTCTCACACACATCGCCCTCATGCAGGCAGGAAGAGTATCTGCTGTTCGTCCTGGCTGTAGGTGAGTCCCTGGGCTGCTTTGCTTATCTTATCGCCGGCCTTGTTTGCTGGCCATTGGCTACTTGTTGGCCCGGAGAAGGGGTGACTGTGGTCTTTGAACTGCCTGCGCCTGCAACTGATGTGGGTGTATCTATCCCCGGGTATCCTGCTAATTAGTGGCCTCCAACTATTTGCTTGGCTGAAAGGGAAAGGCGGAGGGATGTGTGTTAAGTTCCAGGGTGCCAATGATGGCTTTCAAATTGAATTCATGTGAATTGGTTCCTTCTTATGAAAATAGCAAAAGAAATGACAAGGAGTTATGAAGTGCACAAGCAGAAGCTGGCATAAAGTCCACTGATCAGCGTTTCATTTACTGATGAGACTTTACAACCTTTACAGTATCTGTCTTCCTACAAAATATAAATGATAAGAACTCTAGGACAATATAATACATAAATAATGAAGTCTTATTGTCAGGATTCTAATGTGAAATTACTTGTCTTCTAACTAATTTCAGGAGTGTTATCTGGCTTTCTAGCAGAGACTCCACTTCTGGTGCTTAAACAAATAAAATACAATTAAAAACACAAGGCAAATAGTTGATACAAATTCAATCATACATTAAACTATAATAGTGGCCAAGCAGATGTAAGTCAGGCCCAAAGTTGAGCTGATCCTTCAACTTCTGCTACTTATACAGATGTCTGAGATGCATTCTCCTGCTGGCTGTACCGGAAAAATGCCCTGAAGAAACCCCCAACCCCCATCCAAGGTTCAGCTGTTTCGCGAACAAGTAATCCATTAAAAATTGCCACGGCCATTATTATCTGCAACTCGTATCTGGCAAATGTCTGGCGGCAATCGAAATGGCACGGACAGGACTACGTGAGGAGTCGCTAGGATCTTGCTGGGCCTGGCAAATGTTGCGCCTTTATTGCCTGTGAAATTAGTATTTATGAGTGGTGCGGAAGTCGAGTCACTGAATAGGCGTCCTGGGAGAGAGCCCGGCCAGGATATTAGAAATGATTAAGGCACCTGAAACATTTGCAATAAAATTGAATTATGACTTTTAATATTGGCAAAAAACGAAAGGAGAGGAATGGAATGGAATGGCGGAGAAGCCACCCCGCAGGACTGCATGGACTCCGGGATCTGTTCCATCTCTCAGAAATGGCATTACACAATTACAATTTACTTTAATGGCCACGGCTAATGCCGCAACACTTTGGCAGGACGCGTTCCCGGCCGGGCCATGTGGCAATTAATTTGCATTTCCAAATTGCAAAACGGTCTCGCGCCCGCCGAGCGTGTCCCAAAATCGAACAGATTGCAATAATTACAAGGATACGCCGGCCGGCGGGGGGAAGGGTTGACTGCCAAGGACTCTACTGCGGCCATGCAGCCTGCATTCCTAATGAACTCAAAAGGGGTTAAGGCACAAATTAATGAAAATAAATTGTTATTTGCCCCCGAGCAGCGGGCAAGCATCCTGCCTGCTCCTGCCCCTGCTCCTTTCGCTCCTTGGGAGAGCTCTTGAAAGGAAACAAGCGAGAATATAGCAAAAAATCCATTGCCCAAATTTAAATAAATCAAACCACAAGCCGATTAGGCAGCGACCAAGGCAGGGAGGGCGATGCAGACAGGCCCAGTAATTTCCATAATTAATTTTTTTGCGCTTTTTTTTCAAGCGTCGCTCTGGTTTCTTTTTTTTCCTCCTTATTTTTTCCTCCATCATTAATAATCAATTTTGTGTGTGTGAGTTTGGGTTTGTTTGGAAAAAATTGAAACTTGAAAGGCTCGAAAGGAGACACCGCAGCAAACAGCAAACACCGGGGAATGCCACAGGATGCAGCAACCGGAAAAATCACCCTGAATTTCTAGGAAATTATCCGTGAAAATCGACTAAGTTTGCCTTTAATTCAAGGGAAGAAGAGGTTTCAATAAATTAGGGTGAACATATTTAAGAAATAGAAATTTTTAATATAATATTAATAGTGGAGTTAACAGAACACTTATTACTGCTGAATAAACAACCTGCAGCACTGGTCTTACGACAAAATCAAGCTGATTTGATCTTAAAAATGCATGTATATCGAGGGGAAAATCGAATAAGCTTTCAAAATGACATATCGAGCACCATGTCTTATCGAAAATAAGGTAAAGTTGGTTATATCGAAGTTTGAAATGTGGCAAAATATCGTTTTAAGATTAAAAGAGCGATTTTAGGAAAACATAATTATAATGTAATATCGGAGAATGTAATTAATAATTTATTAATGTTATTTTACTGATAATTTTATCAAATATATATTGAATATGGAATATCCATTTATGGCAAATTTATCTCTAAAACTAAAATACAAATATATTTTATTTGTAGAACTTTAATTTTTCTTGATTTTATAGTATTGCGTCTATTCGTTTCGCGCTTGAGAGAGAGTTCTTCCTCGATCGTGCACTGTCGATCACACTTATCGAGTGCCCCGTTATTATCCATATTTTTCAATGTTTCCTCATCCTTAACTTATATTATATTTAAATTATTTACATATTGTTATTTTTTAAACGTTTATTTAGACAAATATTGGCTATGAATTGCGCAAATGTATATTGGCAATTTAAAATATCGATTAATAATCGCTTTTGTTGCAACTGTCGACATTTTCATCCATCCCAAGCCTCGATTTACATATAAAATCAAATAAAAATCAGCTTACCTTGGTTTTTAAAACTCCTCTAAAAATATATGAGTGAAAAAATAAATATTTAACTGCATGGACTTTAAGAAAAAACATTTAAATAATTTTGTAATATTGTAAAATAGCCAAGCAATATTTTTTGTCCAGTGCACGAATGCGCTGAAGAGTCATAAAAAAAGAAAGAAATATAAATAAATCCCCGGTGGCCGTCGTAGATCACTCCTTATCGAAGCCCATCACTGGGTCCCGGGGGGTCAGAGTGTCCCCCATTTGTTTTAACGCTCACTTGGCGCCGCCGCCCAGAAATCACGCTTTAATTAACCGCAATTATATGCGGAGTCGTGGGCCATCCCGAGCCTGAACCCAAGCCCAAGTCCAAACCCCAACCCAAACCGGCTGAGGAGGCAGTCAATAAGGCAAATGACCGGCGGCGACGGCGGCTAAAAAATCAAGTCAAATTACGTGCTTATGGACGGGAAAATGTCGAAATGATTTACCGTGCATAATCGCCACGGATCCCGCCCTGGCCACATCTTGAGTCACAGAGCCGGGCATTAAAAACACGAGGGGGGAAAAAATAGGAAAAGGCTGGAAAAAGCTGGCAAAGAAAAAAATTAAAATTTCATTTGGCCGTTTTTCCTCCACCGTAGCGAGGGGCAGGAGGGCTGCCCGCCCGTGTATTGAGTGTTGAGTGCCTTTCCTTGGTTCTTTTCCTTTCCTTTGCCCTGCTTGCCCGCTTTTCCGCTTTTCCGCCTTTCCGCTCTTCCGCTTTTCCGCTCTCCTGCTCCTGCTCCTGCTTTCTGCTCTCCGCTTTTCCGGTGGCCGCAGTTTGTTTGCTTGTTTGGCTGTCTGTTTGTTTGCTTGGTTTCATTGTTGTTTGTTTGTTTGTTTGTTTACTGAAGGCCCCCGCCAAATCCGAGGGAAAACAATTCCTTGTCCTTGCGCCTGTCCTTTTTGCTGCCTCCTCGGCTTATTCACATTGATGTACATTTAATTTATTGCTATTTACTTGAGCGCTGACCCCGTAATTTATTCGACTCCTTCGGCCGCGTTCGCGGGGGAGAGCGATTAGGGATCCACCTGGCACAGCCCGGCGGAATAGTAAACAAATCCGCATCGCAAATCGCGGCCAGGGCTTAGGTTCTGCCCCGCACCGCCACGCCACCAGTCGACCGGTGATTAATGTGTCTCCTGCATCTGCGGGGATCCCCGGCTCCCGGGGACCGCCAACAGGTGCATTTAATTGCGCGAATTTCGCGCCCAACACACACGGCCATAAATTAATACATTTTAAGTTGAATTGTCGTGTCTCGTGTCTCGGGCCTCGGGCGGGGGCTCATTAATGTGACTCGGGCTCATTACAATAATTATGGTTAATTTATGACGTCGTTAATTTAAAGTAAACATGTGTGCCAGCGCCAATTAGAGGCTTAGAGGGTGACCGCTCTGGCCCATAGTTTTCGTCCTGCGGCCTGCTATCTCCGCAGACGAATAAGCACGTCATTATGAAGTTCATTTCCGGCTAATGCCAACTTTCTGGCTGCCACTCGCTCTCAACTGCCACTGCACATCATCAAAATTTATCAAAATATGGAAATCACACAAGATGAAGGGTCCTTCGAGTGTGCGAGCTGGAGAGCTGGAGAGCGCTTAATTAGCACGGCGTGTGAATTGTTTAACATTTTTGGGACCGCAGCCGGGCGGTCCACACGGCGTATACACGATGCTTTTTATGATTTTCACACTTTGCCGGCAGTCGGCAGACGCAGCCGGCAGTCGGAAATTTAATTACCAGAAAGAGACAGGGGTCGACCACTTGGCGTGCAAATTACGCATGTAAGAGCAGCCCAGCCACTTGATTGGCGCTTTCAAGGGTCACACTCGTCCTCGTCCCTGGTCGGGGTTCCCGGGCCCCCGGCCGGAGCAGAAGAACGAAGAAAATGTGGTGGTGGTGGAGGCAGTGCGGCACTTGAAATTCTACCGGAGCCAGGAATGCCTGCCTCAGCCGGTGGACGGGTACATGTCCTGTTGGATGGCGCTTGAGAGCAGTGGCTCTAAAATCGGAGTCCTTAAAACTGCTGAGTCCTATATTAATTAATTTTAAGGTTTATTGATATGCTGGGATTTATGGCTGTTAAGGAACTAGGCGATTATTCACCAAACGGGCCAATTCTAAAATAAAATTATAGCAAATCATTACAATTTCCACAGTCACCATACGAAGAGTAAGATGCGTAACGCCCATACATTTTTTCGCTAGGAAAGAGATTAGCTTATTCTTGCTATCAGAAATTTTAGTGATCAGACATCTCTTTTTCTCTCAATTTTCTAGAGAGTCTAGCGCCAGCTTGTATGGCGTTATGTATCTTAATATCATACGGATAATCCTCTTCCTTGGATCCTACGGATCAAGGGTGTATCTTATTAAAAATACTCAACATTACCCTCTATTTTGAAGGTCTCTTTCTTCTTATTTTAAGAGAGCCCAGTGCCAGCCTATATGATGTTATGCATCTTATTATTATTTTCAATGTTACCCTCTATTTTGAAGTTCTTTTATTTCTCTTCTTTAAAAACAACCCATTGTCAGCCTTAATGACCTTAAGAATCTTATATCAGCCACATTTCTAGAAGCGCTCTCTCTCTCTTTCTCTAAATTGTTGTATTCTATTATTACCTCTTTTTTTAACATTTTATTTTAAAGTGTACAAAATATTCGTTATATTTTCCGCAAGCTAAACCTCTTTCCGGGGCTCAGCATCCTGTCAGTTGCAATGCCTTGAATATATATGTACATACATTTGTGCTGGCCATAATGCGAGTAGGAATATGAATATTCCACATTTGTGGCCGCCACATTAACAAAACTCATTACGAGCCCAAACATTACACCCGAACTGCCAAAACCGTTGCCGTTGTGGTTGTGTGGGGCTCTCCTCTGGGGGGTGTGGGGTGGTGGAAATCAGGGGCTGCGGCTTTTACACCTTTCTGCGCCTTTGTCAACATTTTAATGACAGCAATTCAAACATTCCCCGGATCTCGGCGGTCCGCTGCTGCTGCTGATTGCGTCCACGATACCTGGGCATTGTCTGGTGGTGCTGGTGGTGGCGGTGGTGTCGGCGGTAAAGGAGATGGACCCGATCTCCAGGCCACCCGCTGTTCTCGGAGCACTGTGTTTTTGAAGTTTGCACCAGAGATAAGTGGCACATTTAATTTGTTCCCCGTCGCTGCTTTTTATTGCTGCACATTTGCGTGTTATCTTTTTATGTTGCAAGTTGTTGGCCCAATGGGAAGAGTTGTCTTCTGTTGTGCGGAGAAGAGGGGATCTGGGTTGTGATACGCTTAAAGTTTTGGATGGGAAATTCCTTACAAAACACTCCTCAACTTTTGGGGAAATATTTTGCTAGGATTCTATATCTTCCAGAGCAATTGCACATCTTTGGAACAAGAAAAACAATGCCTTTGATGGCTTGTTAGTCTTGAAATCTTGAAGTTTCCTTGAGTCTCTATGATCCCAGTATTCTGAATGCTCTTCTCCTGAAAGCATAGAGCAGAAATCAATATCCCAGAGCCTCTTCTTTGGGGAGTTTACTCCATAGATCTGACAGAAAAATAATATTTAAAACCATAAGAGACTCGTCAGTGATATGGAAGTATTTTAAGTCTCTGAGGAGCATCCTGGAGTATCCTGGAAACCACCGACAAAACACGCACACGTACGCACTCCGCCGAAGCCGTTGAGTTTGTCGTTTAATTTAATTTCTTGTGCGTCACATTAGAGAAGTTGTCTCTTGACAACTCCCGGGGACTATCGCTGACAGCAGCCACATCCGTGTCCCTATGCCTCAGCCAAATCCACCTCCGCCGGAGACAACTTCATATGCGATTTGGTCCGTGGGCGATGTCAAAGGGAATTTAAATAATGACAAACGATGCAGTCCAAGATGGGGATACAAAAAAAAAGCAGGGGAGCCCAGCCCGGCTGCTGTCCTGTTGAAAATCCTAATGTTGCCACATTTGCATGCGTGAGTGTGTGGCAAGGAGATCACGTAGCACGTGCCAGATTGCACTGGGCTTGAGGGACAGGGACAGGGCCCAGACCAAGATATTCCGACTGGCCTTTGTTATTTTTCATACTCGCATTATTGCGATTTAGTTTGCTGCTCATGTTTGTCTATTTTTTCCGTGCTCTGTGCTCCCCCCCGGCTTGGCTTTTGATTTATGGGAAGATGGCACAAAAAAGCGAGGAGAAACGCACACATCCGGCTAGTTTTTAATAGAAATATAAAGGAAAAATGAAATTTATGACGGAAGTGATAAGGATACGCACACATCAAGCATATCTTGTAACTGGGGCCAGACCAGCAAAAGTTTTGCACGAATTTTCTATTTGCAGTTTCCGTTTTTCGTTCTTCATTCCTCATTTCCCATTTCCGATTTCCCGTCTCGCATCTCCCGTTTTTGCTGCTTGCAGCCTTTGTTTTGCTGATATTTTTGGAGCAATTTGAAATATTTGTTTCATTTTTTTCTCGGCCAGCGGAAACGGAAGCGGCCATTGTTGGACATGGACAAACACAAACACAAACAGGCACAGGGACAAAGCAATGCTGAGCGGATTAATGCTAACAACAAATATAACTTTATTAAAAAATAAATGAAATTTGTTTGTTTGCCGCTGCCTGCTGTCCTGCTGCTGCTGCTGCTGCTGGTATCAAAAGGATTTCACATTTGGCCGCAAAACAAAAGCCGGCCAAAAGTTTTCGGCCCACAGAAGTATGTCAGGAATGCGGAGAAGTTGTTGCCCAGGCAAAGGACCTGGACCGAGGACCTTCGGCCTGCCAACGGATAGTTGAAATTGTTGCTCTGCTCCCTGTTCACTCTGACCCAAAAAAAACCCACACACATACACACATGGTGAGGAGATAAGCGGATGCCTGCAGGACACTCATGAGCGCCTTG
Source organism: Drosophila nikananu (assembly GCA_008042635.1). NCBI lineage: Eukaryota > Metazoa > Arthropoda > Insecta > Diptera > Drosophilidae > Drosophila > Drosophila nikananu. The sequence goes on along the minus strand of VNJV01004073.1, from coordinate 5,239 downwards.
CGGAGCGACAGGCGGAAGCGGAAATGGCTGCTGGACAACGAGCCGAAGCAAGGATATTGGACAACAGTCGCACTGCCAGGATTGCCCCAAAAGGCAAAAGCGGAATTAATTGAATTGAATAATTACTCAGACTGAAATGCTTAGATCTGTGCCTTTGCACACAACGACCTTGGAAGACTCTGTGGGAATTAATTTAGAAATTTGTTGAACTTATTAATTTTTTACTTAACTTGAGTTAATTTGTTTGTTTATATAACTTAGTATATTATATAGCGATGGAAAAATTCGGGTAAAGTCAGGCAAAGTATCGCTCTCAGAATCATATCGAAAATATAGTACATTTTTATTTATAGAAATTTTAAGTATGGAAAATTATTGCTTAATGCTACAGTATTAATATTCTTGATAAAATATATATTGAATGCAAGTTATTTATATTTTTTAGCGATTATATCAACAAAAATACTGATTTATCGTACATGTATCATAATTTTGAAATGAATATGTCAACCTTGGCTTCAAAAATCGATACATAAACGATATATCGATTATTCCTTCCACCTCTAGGTGGATTTATCTGCCGTTAAAGATATCCACAAAATAGACTGCAATTCATTTGACTTTTTTTCTTTCTTTATAGATTTATATCAACTAGAATATTTATGTACCCTACACAAGTCGCAGTTTATAAACGAATATAGCAATCTTACAATATCGATGCTTTGAAATATCCTAGCCACACTTGGCTTTTCTTAAAAAAGGACCTCTGTAAGATTTGGTCTACATTCGAGTCTCGATTTATGATTTATATAAATATTAATACAAATAATATGATACCTAACGAACAAAGATTGCTCTCAACATAGGTTTCTCGATGTGAAATAAAGGGATCGAAGGATCAGGACTCTCCCACAAGGAACCTGCACATACTGAGTCTGTGTAGGGGGAGTCCCTTGTCTGGTTAGGGCACCCAATGGTCTGCTGCTGCTGCTGTCCGTCTGCCCCCGCCAACTGTTGTTGCTGTGTGTTAAATGGGTAATTTGTTGTGTGCATGTTGTTGTTAGTTACAGCTGCCACAAAATGTGTCCTGCCCACTCCCCAGGCAGGCAAAGGGTTATAGCCGGCGACGGGGCTGTCAAGGACATTTGTCATAATTTACTTACGCATGTTTGGTACGTGGCTGTGTGTGCTGGGAGTAGCCATGATCCGGGCGTGCGTGATTTGTGTCCATTGGCCAAACACCTGTGGCACCGAGCCACTGCCACTGGCAAAGCATTAATTAGGCTGCCAGATCAACAGCCATTCAGGACAAGTGGCCATCTAGGGATGGCGATGCCGCCTGGCATCTCCCCCGGATGACAACCCTTCTTCGGCTCGACTAATTACTCTTGAACCTCAGTTGGATCGCAATAAAAATAATCATGCACACAAATGCCAGACGAGCGGATGGGTGTGTGTCCTGCAGGTGCAGGTTTTCGTGTCCTGGCCTTGCTGGCTTGACATTTCCAGGCCCATCCACGCCGAACTCTTATTAATTCGATTTTTATCGTGCCCCTGGGAGCCATTGTGCGGCATTTCACGAATCTCGCCGGCATCTCGCTCTGCATACCTCCTGCCGAGTCCTCCTCGGCGAGGACTCACCCCGTTGCGCCCCCCGGTACCCCTCCCCCTGACCGGCTCACCTAAGCGCGTAAATCTCGAGCGTCTTTATTTCTTCATTAATTTAAGCGGCTCCGCTGGCGGCAGCGACGCTGGCAGCGCGGCACACTTCAGCAGCGCCGAGATTGCCGGCGGCAGATTATTCCTACTTTGCATGCCCCTTGCTGGCCGGGGCATACCCCGTTCACAGGAGGTTTGGTTGGAAAGTAATTAAAATTAAAACATATTTTTACATATTTTTAAAGAGAAGTTAGGTTGAATCAGTCAGGTAACTCCTTCATACCTTTCAAGGTTTAAAATCGATGAAAAGTCTATGTAAATAACTAAGATGCGTAACGCCAAGCGGGTTTTTTGCTGGTACTTTCTCTGGCTTTTAGACTCTCAGGTTTTTTCTTTTAGTCGGAGAAAGGCAGTGGGGTATGCGCACATATAATTAATAACCGACCTAATTAATTGACCTATCACTGGACTATCAAATGGATAGTTTAGCCGGGAGACACATTACAACAGCGCGCCTTAGAGTCTAGTTAATTCCTTCCCCCATAAGCCTTTTGAGGTATAAAGTGGTAGCAAAGGTCATATATGTATATATGACTAAGATGCGTAACGCTATCTAGAGATACTTCAGATTAGTATGCATTTGTTAACCCAAAGAGAGCGCTTTAATCTGAAGTAATCCGTTTCTTTATAAACTTTCTTTCAGAATAAAGTGTTTGAAAAACTTTATAAATTATTAAGACGCCCAACGGTTTTCGGGGTGGCTGTAGTTTTACTTCAGATTATAAAGCATTTTCTATTTTAATTTCAGAAAGAGCGCTTTGGAGTAAGTCACTCTCTGTTTTAATCTTCCTTTTTCGAATGTTTCTACGCCAGCTTGGTATATGATATAGTTGTCCCATTTTAATAAAATTAAAAATCTATAATAACAAATAAAATTCCAAATTCCGCAAATTGAAATATATTAAAAAACAAACAAAGTTATAATATTTTTGCAGAGAAATTTCCCTAGACTATGCTCATGCTATATATATATATATATTTTGATAAGTTACATTGCAAACATTTACATTGCATTACATTTCAGGGAAAATAAATTACAGGATACCGCTGCTTCGTTACCCAACGCCACCCAATCTAAGGGTTAAGTGCCTCGGGTTGGGGGAGCTGCAAACGTGAACGTTAACCCCTTACAGCTGTGGCAATTTAGACAGTCGTCCTGGCAAGAGCTGAGCCTTGGAAATCTAATTAAAACAACAACCACCGAATTTTTGTCTTTGGCGCGCGGCGTCTAAAGCTTTATAAATGTTTTGATTGCATTAAAGCGCTGCCAAGCGAGACAGCGGGGCAGGGGTGCCAGTGAGTCCTGGTCCTCGTTCTCGTCCTGGCCTATCTGTTTTTAATTGTTGGAAATCAGATAAGCCATAAATTCGATAGGGGCATCAAATTCGGTTCATTGCATGTGCCTGAAATATCCTTGGAGGGACAAGGGAGGGCGGCAAGGCGGCAAGGATTCAGGCTCCGGGGGCGGGCAGTGCCGCCACCTTCAACAAGTTCATAAAGGAGTCGAGTGCGTGTCCGTGTCCGTGTCTGTGTCGGTGCCTTAGTCCATTATTTCAGCTCGATTAAATCGTCTTACGGCTCAACGAGCTTTGTCTTAATATTATGTAGATGTCTAGATAGCCATTCCGGCATTTCGGCATCCTGGCAGAGAGTCCTGGCACTCCGCTCCCCTCGCTCCAGTCCATTGGGCCATAATCCGAGCACATCATAAGCACATCCTTATGCAAATCTCGGAGTGGCTGAGTGTGTGTGTGTTGTGCTGTGCTGCTTGATAAACAAAAAGTAATTTACTACGGCCGAAGGCCGAAGGACCTCTTGGCAAAGGATCAAGTCGGTGCTGCAGGCAGGCAGGCAGCGTCTTCAGAGCAACGTGTTGCGCCTTGCGAGACAGCTGCCACAACAGGAGTCGAGTCCTGGGTGCCGGAGCTGGCTCCTGCATCCCCAGTGTGGGGCTCCACTTTCAGGCCTGTCTGCGGCAGAAACTTTTGAGAGCACAATGCCCAAGGATGATGATGCTGATGCTCCTGCTCCTGGATGTCCTGGCCCATCGTCGACGTCACACATGTCGCCAAAGTGACAAACACTTGCCCCCCACCGCCGATGTGACGTCTGTGTTTATTTGCTCGATTCGCTTTGTGTGACAGGAGCAGAGGACTTCAACGCAGGCGAGTGCAAACACGTCAAAACTTGTCGACTTTTGTCTCAGTTCCGTATCGTTCCGCGACGCGCGAGAGCCGAGTGTCCTTTGTAGTTCGTTTCCATTCCGTTCCGTTGCCACTATTCGTGTTCTCCAGTCCATCCCTCTCTCGCTCTCTCACGCTCGACCTCTCGTTCCTTCGCTCCCTCTCTCTGTCTGGCGCTGCGAGGCTCCTCCTTATTAGGGGATTTTTATGTCCTTGATGTGCGGGGCGTGGCCAGGGCCTGGCTCCGCCCACCAGAGCGTCGGCTATCGAATGACAGTCGCACAACGACACTATGTACAAGTGTCCCTGTGTACATAGTGGATATATGCATGTAGAGGGAAGCCGGGTCATTGCTTTTTTGTGCAGCCAACAAATGTCACAGGACTATATCCTGGCGAGATTAAATTGTAAAGCCCATTTCATTAAAGGCCCGGTACAAAAATAAACAGAGAAAAAAAGGAAAACAATCGAAGTAACTCAATTAAGGACAAAGCAACGGAAATCCTCTTGCCTATTTTGGTAATTGCATTCAATTTGGCATTCGTCATTGCGAAGTCAGCTCGTTGACTGTTTAACTTGTTAATTCCGTTGTTGTTCTTGGCAGCTCAGATCCAGACTCGGTTCCAGGCCGGGAGCAGCTCCTCGGGCCGGAGCAGGACCTGAGCCAAGGCCAGGACGAGGCAGCAGCGTCGCTTAATGAGTGAGTAAACAGAGTTTTCGTGGATTTTTCGGGGCAACTCGCAGCGGAAAATCCTTTGTCTGCCACTCGCTCATTTATAATTAAGTTGTCTAATTCATTTCGGCCTTTGTTTATGCTTTCTTGCCTCATCGTTTTTTGTATTTTTTGTGCTCCTTCCTTGGTCCTTCTTGGCACTTGTTTCGCCAAGTCTCGCTCTGTTCTTGTCCTGATTACCACAAAATCCACTCGCGAGCACAAACAGGAAAACAAACGATTTTTAATGATTCTTATGGCATTCGAGTGGCTTTTCATGCGCACTTCAGCCTCGCCAGAAGCTCGTCGAGCTCCCTCGAGTGCCCCATCTCCCCCCATCTCCTGGCAGGAAGCGGAAATGGAAATGGAAACGGCAACGCCATCAACTTAATTTTATTCATGCGCACATTTCCCAAGTCTAAAGAATTTCCCAGTCGAGATAAAACAAAAGAAACGGCAATCGGCATTGGTGTGGTTAAGGGGTTCTCCGCTTCTTTTTTTTCGGGGGAGGTCCTGGCACTACACCTCATCGCCAGTGCCTTGTTTTTCTTACAATTCCAAGGGAAATAAGTTTTAGCTTATTTTAATCTGGACACCTTAAGGACATTGTCACTTGCAAAACAAT
>VNJV01004072.1:0-17468 GCA_008042635.1 Drosophila nikananu | reverse complement strand
GTATTCATAGAGATGAAAGAGTTACAAGTAAATAAAAACAAGTCGCGCCACAAATATAAAAAGAAGGCAAAAGTGACTCACAAAAACATCCGAATGAAAAATTGTTTGTTTATCGTTTTGTTTTTGCNCCCAGATTAGCGGCATCTTAAGCCGGCTGCCAAAGGCGGAATATATAACCAGCATCGATCTAAAAGACGCTTATTGGCAGGTGCCGTTGGACGTCCAATCTCGCGATAAAACGGCGTTTACAGTGCCTGGGAGGCCGCTTTATCAATTCACGGTTATGCCTTTTGGTCTGTGTATTGCTACGAGTACCATGTCACGGTTAATGGACAAGGTAGTCCCTGCTCACCTTAGGAACGAAGTATTCATATACCTAGACGATCTCTTAGTGGTCTCAGCGAACTTCCTTAGGCACTTGGAAGTGCTGAGAGAAATCGCCGTTCACCTCAAGCGTGCGGGATTGACGATAAACGTTGGCAAGAGTCATTTTTGCATGAAACGAGTGAAATATTTAGGCCATATTATCGGTGATGGTGGAATCAGAACTGATCCCGATAAGGTGAAAGCCATTACAGACTTTCCAGTACCCAAGACTCTTCGTGCTTTACGTAGTTTCATGGGATTGTGCGGGTGGTATCGAAAATTCGTACCAAATTTCGCATCACTAGCTGCTCCGTTGACGGACCCCATGACAAAACGGAAGTTCTCTTTATCTCCAGAGGCGTTGAAGGCCTTAGAGTCGTTAAAACTTTGTCTCTGCGAATCTCCCGTCTTGTGTAGTCCAGACTTCACAAAGCCGTTCGTTATCCATTGTGATGCGAGCAAGACAGGAGTGGGAGCTGTCCTGGTGCAAGTGTCAGCGGAAGGTGACGAGCACCCGATAGCGTTCATTTCGAAGAAATTGAATCGGGCCCAGCGCAATTACAAGGTGACCGAACAAGAGTGTTTGGCAGCGGTGGTTGCGGTAAAGAACTTTAGAGCCTATGTGGAGGGTCACGAGTTCACAATTGTTACGGATCACGCCTCTTTGCGTTGGCTCATGTCGAATCAAGATCTTAATTCTCGGTTAGCGAGATGGTCGATAGCATTAGGGAAGCACTAGTTCGAAATTAAACATCGTCAAGGTCGTCTTAATGTCGTGCCCGACACGTTATCTCCTGTGAATGAAGACGAAGTGGCGGCAGTGGATTTACAAAGAGAATCGCTGTTAGATTTAAGTTCGGAACATTTTAAGTCAGGTTCTTACAAAGATCTAGCGGATAATATCTCTGCAAATGGGGAAAATTTTCCTGATTTGAAAGTCGAAGACTTAACGGGAGAAGAAGTACATGACGAGTATGCTTGGAAGCACTTTTCCAGGCTCAACAGCCCTTTGGCATGTCATGGAGGAATCCATAAAACGGTGGAGCGATTAAGAAGGTATTATTTTTTTTGGCCTCGGTTAGTGTCAGACGTAAAAGCTCATGTCAATGCATCTGAGACCTGCAAAACGACGAAGCCACCGAATCATGTTTTATGACCACTTTTGGGAAAAGCTCCGGAAACCTTGAGGTTTTTCCAACGCCTTTACATCGACTTTTTGGGTCCTTACCCACGTTCTAAGGGTGGAAATGTAGGCATTTCTATTGTCCTTGATCATTGCTCAAAATTCGTATTTCTGAAACCTGTTAAGAGGATAAATGCGAGCTTAGTGGTTAGATATCTCGAAGAAGAGCTTTTCATGACATATGGAGTTCCCGAAACTATTGTTTCCGACAATGAATCGCAGTTCCAATCAGAGACGTTAAGCAAGTTGATGGAGACTTACAGAATTTCCCACACGTTAACGGCTGTGCATTCTCCGCAAGCCAATGCGTCGGTACGTGTGAATCGTTCCGTAATAGCTGGGATTCGAGCGTATTTACGCCCTGATCAGAAAGACTGGGACGAGCTCCTCAGTAAAATATGTTGTGCGTTGCGAGCTTCTCATCATTCTAGTATAGGAACCAGCTCATACTACACGGCCTTTGGGCAGCACATGGTAACGTCTGGGTCTACATATTCTTTATTGAGAAAGTTAAACTTGTTAGATGATCGATCCTTGTTGTATGACAGGCAAGATTCTTTTGACATAGTGCGAGAGAAGGCTACCAGAGAGATGCAAAGGACTCGCGACGTCAACGAAAAGCGATATAACTTACGCTCTCGAGAAGTTACCTTTGCGGAAGGACAGGAAGTGTTTCGCCATAATTTCAAGCAAAGCTGCTTCCAATCTGGCTATAATGCTTAGTTAGGACCAATGTTTGTAAAAGCTATGAGTTAGAAGATATGCAAGGCCGTCTCTTAGGGAACTTTCACGCCAAGGACATTCGTCAGTAATGCCGCTTCAGGGTTATCAGTCTAGGGTACCTGTATGAAATACCCTAGCCTGATTTTTGTGGGGGGCTTTGTAACGGCCTGCCGCGGCAGTTTAAAATAACCGCCAAAAAAAATCTATAATGGTATAGGGACTGGTAATGGTGTTGCCATCTAATATTGTTACTGTCATATGGTAATATGACATGGATAGAGATATATAGATATCGATAGAGTTATCGATAGCCAGTGTTGTTAATCGTGGCTCCTGACACTGTTTGCTTTGCCACGAAGTTCCGCCGGCCATTTTGCCGATCTCGGCCTATTCTTTTCTTGGCGAGCTGGAATACAGACGTATGCATCTCCGAAAGCCAAAGCTGAAGGAGTTAACACAGCCCCTCATGGTCTGGTGTGGAGTCACCAGTTGCTCTGCCTGCGTGTGCAGCAGGGTATTTGAAGGAAGCGATAGCGATTAGCTCGGTGAGAATTCTCTCGTTTTCTAGTCAAATGGCAAAGTAACAAAAATTGCTTGGCCAATTGGAAACTGAAATTAATGGAAATTATTCTTAGGTTGTTGTGGGAGGCTTCCCTGCCATCATCGTCGCCCGAGTGTGGCTGTTTAAGGCAGCAGTGCTGTCGGATCGACTGCGTGAGGATTATAGTCAAAGCCAAAAGTAACAAAATTACTTGGCAAGTTTCTAAAGTGAGGTTAATGTTGAAACTGTTTGCAGGTTGCTAAAGTGAGGCATTTCTGTCAGTCTTCTCAGAATTGTACCACTGGAGCGTGGTTGTGGCCGCGCAAGGCAGCGGATTTATTGTTTTGGGGAGAAATCTCGTCGAGAGGCTCTGCATCGGGCGCTCGGCGATAGAGTCCCTGAGGGGAGCTTCTTTGGACGCCACCCTTGCAGAAAGACCAGAAGACCTGTAAGGTGTTTCAGGAGGATCACCATGGACTATTAATTTGTGACCAGTTTGTTCTTCCCTCGGAGTCGTCTTCTCGAGGGATGCCGTTGGATGCTTTATACCTCCGATAATTTGATAATTTAAATGCCCGTGCGTCTTTAAAGCAAGCAGAAAAGGGTTTCCCGTGTCGGCCAGCAGAGCTGCGTCTATTTGGTGGGACCTGATAAATCGGTCGCCAGGACAACAACAAATGGACATGAAGCCTGTCCTTATTTGAATTCCTATGTATATATATCTGCCTAAAAATTGATTAAGTAAATTCTAGTTACTAATTTTTAAGTTATCCTTTCAACGTAATATCTTTAATTCCGTAGGTCAAGGCAAGAGCTCCAACTACATGGCTAATAAGAGAGTTGTTAGGGAAATTCCTTTAGGATACCTTCTCGTGCTGAGCAAATGGCTCGCGTGATCTCTCATTTCTTTCAGATTATACCATCGGAAGATCGATCTTCGTCGTTGGACAAGAAATTGAACAGTGAATTGTTGAAACCAAAGTAAGAATTTTCCGACATCTCTTAAAGATAACTTGCCTTGACTAACGTAACGATAAATTATAAAGCTACTCTGATTAGAGTTGAAAGATTTTAGTTTAAAGTATTGAATTAATACAGTCTAAACTTTGAATACGATTAAATTCGATGACCTTAATAAAAGGAATTTTTGTAAATTATAATGAGGCGAGTGCCCATTCTCTATAAGTTGATAAACCGTGAAGATAACTTTAACCGATTGTCTAAAGTCTAGTTCTTTAATTCTATTAATTACTGGAGGACAATGTTCCATTATTTCCTTATTCTAAGTACTATTGGTGAGCTTGTCACAATAGAATCTGTACAATCAGAATAAATCATGGATGTTTAAATTTAAAGTGAACTGAACTCAGCTTATGAATTCGTGTGCGTAGGAATGGGTCACTAGAGCCTAGCTCTAAGGCTCGTGATCACACGATGTGAGGGCACAACGCGATCCGGATAACAGGCGTGGGTTCGCATCTCTGAATTTCTAGTCATCTTTCCTAATTCTTAAACTGTTTTCACGAATCGTCTGTTCTCTCCTTCCGGTTTTGTATTCTCATTCTTTTGTCGCAGCACGCTCAATTTTCGAACTATTTAATAATGCTTGAATCGGTGCAGGCAAGAACAACACCCCCCAACCCGACGAGCAAGGCCGGATCCTATAGCGTGCCCCCACAAGTACCGATTCTAGGAGTCTTAGCACAGCACCCGTCGTTACACGTTACATTTTGATGATGAAATTTTTGGCAGAGATGCCCATGGCTTTAAGAGCTTCTTGAATATCAGAGGGGGAAACGTAAGGTCCGATTTTTTTAGCACAACTTGAATTCCCTTGCTGCTGTTTAGTTGGTAGGAGTTGAAGTTCTTTTTTGTTTCAGCTCGGAAGTGTTTTTCGAACTTCGTTTTAACTTTGGTTTCTTAGATATCCCCTTAAATAAGCGCAACAATTTTGTTGACCAGGGAGTTTGAGCTTTTTTTCCTTATATAGATAGGTGGGGGCTTTGGTTTCTTCTGGGTCTCCTGCCCCTGCTCAGCCTGTTTGTTCTCCGCCTCTGCTAAGATTGAGAATCGGGCTTCGTTGGATCTCCTAATTTGTTCGTTGCTATTGTTGGTAAGGTTGATCTTTGGTTTATTACCAATTGGACTAAGCTTACGCTTAATCTGGATGTAGCGATCCATACCGGTCTGTATAGCCGGGGCCGCTTGTTGCTTATCAAAGCTTACGGTTTTTGTTGCCATTGTAGTTTGCACCGAATATGCATTATTGGTAATTGGTTAAATTATTGGTGGGGCTTTTGCTGCTACTGAAGAAATCGTAGCACTGTTAGTTATTGGAGCTTCTTCCATCGAAGCCGGCAGTGGTGGGTTTAGCATTGGTAGCTCCATTATCTGGAAGTTGAGGTGAGCAAGAGCTAGCTCTCTTGCTGTCGACGGTCAGTAGAGCCGACTTGCTCTTTGTTGACTGGTGTTCTTCGATTGTATCGCGGGTTGAGAAGTAAGAGTAAGCTTCTTCGCTCATTATTAATTTAAATTAAAAAAGCATTTGTCTTAATCATCACTAATTATAAATATATTTTTCTTTGTTTTTGGTTGCTTGGCGTCTATTCGCAATGTTTGGACTACTCCAGTTTAATATTCTTTATATTTTCCCCATTTCATGCCCTTTTTTTTTTAATTTTTCCCGGAGCTCACCTGAAACCAGGTCCGCTCTATGATTTTGTTGTAAAATGAGCAGAGACTAAGCGGCTTGTAATACTTGGGGCTGCACTTCCCTGCTTTTGGCAAAAAGATAACCCCAGAAGTCCTCCATTGGATATTAATATAGCCCGTGTTTAAGCAAGCTGCGAATAAAGCGTAGAGCCCTTGGGTTCATTCTCTAATAGTGTCCACCTGACTCTGGGTGTTCCACAAGGGAGTCACCTTGGGCTACTTCTGTTTGTCATTTCTATTAACGACTTGCCTAATGTGGTTCTTAGTTTCCATGTGATTATGTACCATGATGATGATAATCCCACTGACTAATTATGACTCTTATATGCTCTTGTAAACTGACTTAAAAAACATGCAGCCCTGGTGCATTAACAATTTGCTCTTTGTCAACAACTAGAAATGTATATTTATGTAATTTTTCGTAAAAATTGTTTCTCTGCGAGTTATTTTATTGGATCGACTGAACTTGATCGCATCAGTTCTGTCTCAGATCTTGGAGTTCTTTTACCCACAATTTACACAATTTAAGCAGCTTGATAGAAAATTGGAATTGCCACATCAGCGTTGCCACATCGCGGCTGTTGCCAGCGTCTGGTGGAATACCTGTTTTACCGATTTTTTGATGAAAAATTAAAAATGAGACTGCATGAGATGATGGGTATGGCGTTTGAGGTGTTGTTCTTGAATATGTTCTCTATTTTATATATTAAAAAAAGATCGGCTGCCCCAACCTGCCCCCAAGAAACTCCAAAGCCAAAGATACTATCAACTTAGCGTAAAAAGCGCGCGGCGGGCATTCAACTTTTCCTGTATTGGCGGCTTGTTTTTCAATTCCTGTCTTTGTAAGGACACTTAATGACTTGAAATGAATGTAGGTTGATTAAATATTCTCCAAAAATATTAATTGATGTAAAATTGAATGATTATTTTGAACAATAAGTGCATAGATGATTAAAAATTGGTCAAAACAAAAAAAATTTTAATTATAAAAAAAATATTTTTTTTTCTTTAAAATATATATTTATTTTGTTTTGTGACGAAGTCACAACCATATGTAAATAGGTAAATCTAAGCTAAGTATAAGCTAAGCCTCTGTACTACAAGCTCACTCATTCTGCCCGGGCACAAGCCACTCATTCGCACACCGCACACTCACTCAAGGGCGCGAGCAACTACTCGCTCAACCCCAAAACGCACTCAAACGCCGATGACAAAGAACAACCGCCGATCGATCAGCACGCTCCAAAAAGGGCGACAAGCAGGTAAAAGCTGTACCCTCGGGAGTGGGAGTGGAGATCGGCACGCGCCAGAAGTGCGAAAAACCGAGACCAGAGCGACGACGCATGCGCCGAAATACCCAGAGCGGGAGAACGATGCTGCCGGCACGATCGCCTGCGGGAGCGAAAGGGAGGCAAAGAGACGCCACCTACGCTCGGCGACAAAGCCGACAGAACTCCCAACAGAATGAAGCCATGGTCAAGCTACGATAAGAAGACCTTGGAGGAATTAGTTTCGAGCCCTTGAAACGGACGGACGTGAAAAATATGAAGTGCCGAGTTGACAAGGCCCGCGGTATCGCCGCCACGCGGTTAAAAGAGGACCACGTGTCCGCCGCCGCAAATACTGTGCCCCGGTCATCGTCCAGGACTTCGACAGGACCGTGTGTGCGTGAGGGTGAGCGATGGCCGCGGGCCAGAATTCTTAAGGGCCGGAAAGGTGCCCGCCGGATTAGGGCGCTTTCCCCGCAGGCCGGCCATTACTCTATAAAACAATAAAGCTATCATCGTGGAGATCCTTCGCCTCTTGTATTTTTCCCCTCCCGCTCCGGATTATACCTGGGTTCCCCTTTGTCGTCGCTGGGACCCCGCTGCTCGGAAATCCCTCCAGGCGGTTCCGAGGCTTTTCCTCTCCCTAGGTCCCACTCCGCTCTGCCCCAAAATAGCTAAATTTTCGGCCCCTTTTATGTCCTGGTTGGCTCAGAAATTTAAAAATTTCTGTGAGGACCTCTGGAGCCGTTGAGCCGGCCAGAGACACATCTTTACAGTTTTTTAAACATTAAATATGCACCATATTAGCATTGGCAGAGAAAAAAACGAAAAGTATTATTCGAAATTGGAAAAAAAATTAAGAAAACTTCCTCAAAAAACATTAATTTACGATTATAAAATCTACTATTTATCACACCGTATAGTATGACCACTCAATCGAAAGGAACTACCTATCATTTACAAAAAAAAATTATAAAAATATCTTTACTGGTTCACAAGTTATGATTTTTGCAACCCAAAAGTATCTAAACTGACACAGTGCGCCTTTTCGCTCGGCAATTCTGCCAGTACTCCGACCAGTCAAGCAGCCCAGCCAGTAACCACTTCCCCATCAACCTCATAAATAACGGAACAAACTGTCGAAAAAACACATTCACTTAGAGAATCGTGCTGTCTTATTAGAAGCACAAGAACTTCTACAACCTACCGAAGACTCAGATTCTTCAATGGAAGATCTGGACTCATAGTCAGATCCTGTATCATTGATATCCCCTTGCAATCTAAAAAACACATTCCTTTATACTTAAAATGTTCATCAAGATTTTACAAAGTAATATAAATGGTATTTTCAATAATTTTAACGAGCTTACTCGCCAGATGTGATATGTCTACAAGAAACCCACTTACCACACCGGCAAGGCTCCAATGTTCTCATAAAACGACACTTCCCCCATAGCCACACTATTATCAACTCGATCATTCTCTGTTCCGCCTTACAGCTGAACCTTGGTAATATAATTAACTTTATAAATACATACATCCCACCCTCCAAAAGCTTCACTTTCCATGACCCCATTATAATAGTAGGGGACTTCAACTCGTGGATCCCTCTGTGGGGATCCCCCCAATCCAATTCTCGTGGTAAGATCTTTCAATACTTTCACCCATGTTGACATCTCAATGATATCCGCACAAATTGCCCACCGTTGTATCTGGGCTACCCTGAATAATCTTCACGGGAGGGACGACTTCCCTATATCAATAAACCTCTTTTGGGATCTAGCCCAGATAACACTCCTTCTCTACCAAAGTATAAGACTGCTAATGCTAACAGGGATATTTCCGAACGGGAATTAGATAATCTAGTAGCTAACTGGGATACGGAATGCTTAAACCATCTAGTTGTCCGCGTAACCAAATGTATACAAGCGGTCACCAAATGTAGCATTCCTCAGACAAAAAGGATCAAACGCAAAACCAAAGTCCCATTGTGGCATCACACCCTTCAGCGGTTTAGAAATGAAAAACAGCGCCACAAAATGCATACAAAACATGCATGACAACTTCCTAAATAATTAATTATACAAAAGCCAATGCCAAATTTAAAAAAGCTGTACTTTCGGCAAAACGAAATTGTCGCGAGAACTTCACGGCTCGAATCTCTCCACTATCTTCTACCACGAAAGTTTGGACGGACATTAAGCGTTTAGCAGGCGTGCCGCCACGCTTATAAAATTTCTTAACTCGGACTCAGGTATCTTTACGTGATCCCACAGTATTGCCAGAGAGATTGGCCATGCCTGGTCAAATCATTCCCAGGACTGCAACTTTCCAGCCGAATATATTTATATTTACAGCAAAAACTTCAAAACTTCTTCAAAAACTTCTAAACATTTATAACAACATGCTGTCTTCTGGCTCCTACCCACATACATGAAGGTCCTCCATTGATATTCCCGTAACCAAGCCTAACAAAGACCCTAATGAAATTAATAGTCTCCATCCGATTTCTCTTCTCTCATGTGTGACAAAGTCACAACCCTGAGTCGTTGAGAGCGACGGCACATGCGCTTAAGAATTCTCAACTGAACTAGGCCACGGCCAAGCCGATCGCGAAAAAGCTTGGCATTGAGTTCTCGACCGCCGAAATCGACAGTTGCGAAAAGTAAAAGTGCCCGACAACCAAAACTAAAACGTGGAATGCAAAAAGGAACCCCCGCTACGAACCAGGACCAGCCACGGGATCGCCACCAGGAGTCGCCGCCCAGGCGCTCGTTTGAGGAATGGCTGCTGGCTAAAGTATGCGTGTGTTTGAGCGAGGCGCTGCATCCGAATAGGGAAAGGGGCTCATCTCCTTCCCCTCCCTGCCAAACGTGCAAGCCAGCCGGCTATATATATTTGTAGCAAATTATAAGTGCAAATACACGACTCGCACCTGCATTACTGGCTATTCCCTGTTTCCCTGACCCGTTTTTCTCCCTTCCGTCCCGCCCGCCTTCTGGAAGAACCTTAAAATTCTCGGCCCCTCCTTTGAGTACTGTTGAAAAATAAATTCTGAGGGAACTCTGGGCCGACCATTCTGAGGCAATACTGCTGCGCCTCGAAGAGCTGGAGCTGGAGCGGCCGGATTCTCGCCAGACGGGGGTTGGAACGGATCTACGACAACATGCTCAAGGAAAGGAAGGAGCAGAATTTGCGCACCTTGACGGAGCTGACCCACCTGGTATTGGACTACGAGGTGACGCGCAGGGGGGAGGACGAGCCCCGGATTATCAGCCCCAGCCGACACGGCCGGCCCTTGGCCGAGCCACCGTGGAAGCAGACAGGACGGCCCGCCGGACGCCTGCTACGGCCCCGCCGGGGAACCCACCCAACGGATCCAGGAACCAGAACGAAAACGCGGGCCAGAGCGCAGCCTCTCCTGCCGTCATGGAACCGGAAAATGTTCGCGACGCCTGCCGGACCTGCGGCCAAACAGGACACTTCCAAGGGGAATGCCGGATCCCCCGCTTCCTTTTCTGTTTGGACTGTGGACGGCGAGGAATCCGGACAGTGGACTGCTGCCGACGTCAGACTTCGGAAAATGGGAGCGGGCCTCGCGTGACCGGGGATCACCCGAGGAACCCACCCAACCCCAGCAACCAGTAGGAGGTAACCTCCACCAACACCAGGGCCGACGGGACCTGCCAGGACCTAACCAGGGCCTTGGCGGCCGACATCCACCTGGGGAATAGGCGCACGCCAACCATTCTCCTGGTGATGTCCGACGCGCTGGATGATGTATTACTCGGGATGGATTTCCTCTGCGGGATCAGATCCACGTTGCAGTGCGGTGGGCAGTCCCTTAGCCTGCTACTGGACGAGCACACCAAGCCACCCTGGACCCGGACATGGGACACCACGACCAGGACCTGGGATCCTCCTGAGATCGGCCAGCCACATACCCCGAGACGCCAGCCCAAGGGACTACCATCAACCTCGCCAGCATTATCAACACCGGAATCACTCTCCGCTTACCAGGAGGAGCCGCATTCCAACGTCCCGCCGACCACGGCACGTCCGAAACCCAGATGCCGGCCCCGCCCTCCGCAGCCCCGAACCCCAGCGCCAGGAGACAGAGATTCCGGAACCGACCGGAACCGGAGGCCGCCCGCCCCCCAGGGAGTCGACGGACAATCCGGCCTCGGAATCAGGCACCATGGAAAGCCAGCCGCCCAGTTGGCGCGCAACGGAACCCCATTCGTACCTCCAGTAAACGTGTCCGTTTCCAGGACCGCGTCGAGGAAAAGCCGACGCAGAAGCCGCCCCATGCGGAACCGTCAACACAGTAGGCCACGCCCCAGAGGACCACGACTCAACCGAGCCGGAGGAGCGAGTGACCCACAGCTACCCAGAACCCTGGGTAGAGGAATTTCTGGAACAGGAACTGGTCAAGTTTGATACACTTTCGGGAGTGTCACATATAACGGAGCACCTGATCATCATGCGTAACGACCGGCCCCTCAAGCAGCGATACTTCCCCCGGAACCCCTCCATGAGGACCGTCATCGACAAACGGATAAACGAACTCCTCAGAGAAGGGCGGATTGAGCCGTCGAAAAGTCCACACAGTGCACCCATAGTAATAGCAGCCAAGAAGAACGGAGTCGTCCGCATGTGCGTAGACTATCGTCAACTTAACGAGAATTCAGTACAAGAAGCCTACCCGCTTTCGAGGATCCTCCAAATATTGGAACGCCTGCTAAACGCCAAGTTCACATCCACGCTGGAAAAACGGGTATTGGCAGATCCCGGTAGCTCCGGATAGCAGAGAATGCACGGCCTTCACCGTCTCCGGCCGAGAACTCCCCCACTGGCGGGTGACGCCATTTGGACTTTACTCGGCCCCCGCCCCCATCCACCGCGCTGTGGATACGGTCATCGGTCCTGATATGGAACCACACGCGTTCGCGTATCTGGACGACATCAACCACCACCCTAGAGGAGCACGTCGCCAACTTACGGGAGGTTTTCCTGCCTACCACCACCAAGAAAACTGCGCCGCGACTACCCGCCACTGGGACCGCGCCCTGATCCTGCGACACGCCAGGGACCACCTGGGCCTCGTCCGGCCAGCACCCTGACCACGACGACGCCACTCGCCACCAGGAGCGCGGCGCAGTGCCCAACCGCCTGGTGCTGCACGGTACCGAACTTTCAGGCCCCGGGTCCCATGGCCTACAACGCGCCCTGCGCCAACCATACAGGATCACGACCTCCACCACCTGGACCTCGCCACACGCCACCTAGACCACATGTTGAGCCAAATGAGGCCTGCCCTGTATTCTTTTTACTGGACGTTGATGCACTATGGTCAGTACATTCAAGTGGCCCGTATGACACCAAGCACGTGCCTGTTCGTGTTAGGTGTTAGTGGGCGCGAAAATGTGAAAATAAGCATGGTTTTATGGGTAGCTAAAGAAGGTAAGATAATTAGAAGGAGTCTAGTATAGTACGAGGGTAATCTCTGGTTTGGATCCCAGTTCAAACCGCGTAAAGCAAAAAGTAAAAAGTTCTTCTGAACTGTCTCAATGCGTTTACTGTGGACCCCATACTGAGGGCTCCAAACGCAAGATCCATGTTCTAAGATAGGACGAACTAAAAAAATATATAGGGATTTTGTAACATAGGGGTCGTTGAATTCCTTCGACAACCGTTTAATGAAACCAAGCACACCTCTGGCTTTCTTCTCCATGCATGAAATATGATCAATAAAGTCAAGTTTAGGATACAGGCGGACACCCAAATCATCAACTATAGAAATTCTTTCCAAAGAGCAGCAGTTCAGCGTTTAAGTCGCAAGCTTGGGAGCGTCACGGGAGAATGTCATTAGCTTGCATTTAGAGCCGTTAAGGTTTAATAAGTTTATGCTGCACGATGTTTGAAAATTATTAAGATCTGTCTGTAAATCAGACTGGCAGGAAGCGTCCTTATATCGCACGCAAAGTTTGACCTCGTCCGCGTACATAAGTACTCTGGAGTTGATCAGAACTTTGGGCAGGTCGTTGATAAATAATGTAAACACCAGGGGACCCAAATGGCTCCCTTGCGGGATGCCAGAACATTGGATAAAGAATTTTTACAGAGAACTTTTTGCGTTCTGCCATTCAGATAACTTGAGATCCAACTAAGAGGATCAACCGGAAATCCCATTAGATCGAGTTTCCGAACAAGGACAGAATGGTTAACAGAGTCAAATGCTTTACTGAAATCAGTATAGATTACGTCTGTCTGAAAGTTTTTATGAAAGCCCTTAACTATGAAGGAAGTGAGCTCCAAAAGATTGGTTGTCGTTGATCTTTGCTTTAAAAATCCATGCTGACATGGAGAAATAATCGATCTGCATAGGTGCTGCAAATGAGGCGTTATGATTTTCTCGAAAAGTTTTGGAATGGCCGACAACTTAGCGATTCCTCTATAGTTGCTGGCATCCGATATGCTACCTTTTTTGTGGAGAGCAATAACAAATGATTCCTTCCAAATAAGGGGAAAGTGGGAGGTTTCTAAAGACAAGGTAAACAATTTCAGAAGGGGATTGCACAGGGCGTCGGCACAATACCTAAGATCTAAAAGAATAGAGCTTTTGTCTAAAGTAGGACTGAAAATTAAGTTCGATTTGGGCATGATGTAAGAATAAGTCTGATTAGAGTCAGTGGAAGTTGAGTAAGTGGTTTGAAAAAACTGCGCAAACAGATCGGCAATAGCACGATCGTTTTTTACGGTTGTCATTTCAAACGAAAGCGAGGAAGGATGCC
Organism: Drosophila nikananu; assembly: GCA_008042635.1. Classification (NCBI taxonomy): domain Eukaryota; kingdom Metazoa; phylum Arthropoda; class Insecta; order Diptera; family Drosophilidae; genus Drosophila; species Drosophila nikananu. The sequence continues at coordinate 3,881 of VNJV01004072.1, read as the reverse complement.
TAATTGGCTTACGATTAATATTAACAAAATTATAAAACTATTTTTGGTCCTGAGAGATCTGGACCCTACAACGAGTTAAATAATTCTTGTAAGTCTGCGCCTTCAACATTTAACCGAGCCAAAAAAAAAGGGATAGGGCAGAGTTAGATACGGAATGTTTATATTTAGTATACAGCCTAGATTTTTTATCTTTAAGATGACTCAACCCTTTAGTAAACCAAGGAAGCTTATTTGAGGTTGACCGATAGTATAACGGAACACATTCAGTAAACAAAGAATTCATGGCACTGTAAAAAATATTTTTATTTATTTTATTTATTTATTTATCCGTCTTGCGACAACAAAGGACTTTTTTGGCTGGACAATCAGTTATCAGTAAGTCAGTCACAATGTCGAGAGTCATATCGAAAGTAGGATGATAGGGAAGCATCATTGGCGCCACCCTGGCTAAACTGACTCTTGCCGGATCTGAGACAAAACAGAGAGCAAGCAAGCGCTCCAGGGAATTTCGTACATGGTTGACTTGAGACAGCGAAATGTCGAGCATGCCAGCAATAAAATCATGATGTGTGGAGGTAAGGAGTGAATAGTGCAATTATTTGAGGACCAAAAAAATAGGAAGTTCCGACAAAGGAGGAATGTAGGAACAGGAAATGAAAATGGAGCTACCATTCACACAAAGAAATTCTACATCGTTGCACTCCTCGAAAGTTATTAATTCCGACGCGAGAGTGGAGTCAACCGCTATGAGGATACCACCCCCACGTCTGATAGGCCGATCCAGCTGTTATATTGTGAACAAAGTTTGAAAAACTTCGGAGCTCAGAATTTCCGGCTTTAACTAGGTTTCTGTGAATACAATAACCTGGGATGCGAACGAGAGACTATCAGAATACAATTTAGGAAGCTTACTACTTAAGACCCTTGCATTATGATAGGAGATAGATAGGGAATTTATAAGTTTTTTGGAGCGGATGTCGTAGAGGGCGCAAGTGTCTGGTCGAGCCTGGGAAGACCTATTCCTGCAGGCCGCTCCTTCTTTTTCTTAGCTTCGAACTCTTTGACGACTCTGGCCAGAATTTGGTTGAGCATATTTTTTCAAAGAGCTCATTAGGGACATTTTTAAATATCCCACGCAAAAGAAAATTTGAATTTTTCCACCTTTATTGGAACGAAGTTCCTTATCGCACGATGCGGCGCAGGGGGGTAGCCGGAGAAAACCGTAACGTAACACGGTTTAACGCTTCCCCCTCCACCACACCACAAAAGAGAGAAAGAGAGTGAGAGAGAGCGACGAAGGTGGAGAGGTGGGGTAAACTGAGAGAGGGAGAGAGCGTGCGCTAAAACTACAACGACGGGTATTCATAGAGATGAAAGAGTTACAAGTAAATAAAAACAAGTCGCGCCACAAATATAAAAAGAAGGCAAAAGTGACTCACAAAAACATCCGAATGAAAAATTGTTTGTTTATCGTTTTGTTTTTGCATTCTAAGGCATTTTTAGGCAAGTAAATTTTGGACAAGTGTTTCGATATTACGATTTCGAACGATATCGATAACAGGTTGCATAAAAGAGATGCCAACTAATGTACAAAATCAATTTGAAACTATATTAAATAATATAAATTTAGTCTATAATTTGTCCAAATCACTCGGTCGATACCTACAATAACGAAATTTTGCAAGGAAATCCCGATAAAGTTATTTCAACAGCTATTGACATCATCACGGGGACTAAAAGTGCTGAACAAGAAGCTGTTTTTCGCGTAAGATTGCACCAAAAGAGTGTTATTCAGGGGTGCCACAGAAACCACTTCCGCTGTAAAAACCCTGAAAAATAATTCCTAGGTGCCACAGCATTTCCACTAAAATATTTTTCTTGTATTTGAAAACACAAAACATGACATCTATCTCGATGCTACCACATCGATAGATTCTAAATTTCGAAGTCAGGTTCAGTATGCCACATTTTAGAGCTGTCGAGCAACTTTTAATTATTTTCGCGCCAACATTTTAAACTTGTTTTTGAATAAAAGTAAAAAAAAAAACTAAATTAATTAACAAAGTAGGTTAAATAATATTATTTAAAGAATAAAATATACCAAAACCTTTCATTTTACAACAATTTCATTAAAAGGTTTGCTTATTAAATACATGTGTGACTTCATCTGAGAACATGGCAACCCTGGAGCCAATATCGAATGGTTTGTGAAAAAACTAAAAACACAAAACTTTTTCGATGTTCTATGGCACCGAGGAATTGATTTAGCGGAAATTTTTGTGGAAATGAAAACACCGGTGTTTTGCATGGCACCCCTGTATAATTTGTCCAAATCACTCGGTCGATACCTACAATAACGAAATTTTGCAAGGAAATCCCGATAAAGTTATTTCAACAGCTATTGACATCATCACGGGGACTAAAAGTGCTGAACAAGAAGCTGTTTTTCGCGTAAGATTGCACCAAAAGAGTGTTATTCAGGGGTGCCACAGAAACCACTTCCGCTGTAAAAACCCTGAAAAATAATTCCTAGGTGCCACAGCATTTCCACTAAAATATTTTTCTTGTATTTGAAAACACAAAACATGACATCTATCTCGATGCTACCACATCGATAGATTCTAAATTTCGAAGTCAGGTTCAGTATGCCACATTTTAGAGCTGTCGAGCAACTTTTAATTATTTTCGCGCCAACATTTTAAACTTGTTTTTGAATAAAAGTAAAAAAAAAAACTAAATTAATTAACAAAGTAGGTTAAATAACATTATTTAAAGAATATAATATACCAAAACCTTCAATTTTACAAAAATTTCATTAAAATGTTTGCTTATCAAATACTTGTGTGAGTTCATCTGAGAACATGGCAACCCTGGAGCCAATATCGAATGGTTTGTGAAAAAACTAAAAACACAAAACTTTTTCGATGTTGTATGGCACCGAGAAATTTATTTAGCGGAAATGCCTTTTTGTGGAAATGAAAACACCTGTGTTTTGCATGGCACCCCTGATTGATACGGGTGGATTACCTTACCAAGTAACTTTCGTAAAGGGAAAATATTATCTAATTACGACAAACATTGATGTGACTGATGGAATAGTGATTGGGGCAGTTGGAAAATTAGTTCATCTGGACTTCCATGAAGATAACAAGTTTTGTCGAGTCTGGTTGGAATTTTTTGATGCACCGAAAGTCGGCCAAAAAGTAAGAAAAAAAATGCTAGGTTGGCAGTTCAAAACAGAGTTAGTCCTTGCTGTGCCCATTGAATTGAGTACATCAACCATAACTTTGACAATGGACAAGAAAGTCAGTGTCAAACGAAAACACTTCCCAATAATTTCGGCTTGTGCTTTAACCATTCATAAATCACAGGGAGGGACGTACGATAAAATTGTCTATGAGTACGACAGAACTCATCGACAGGAGCTCGTTTATGTTGCACTCTCTCGCGTAACTAGCATCGAAGGTTTATTCATTGTTACACCCGATGATGATCCAGAAAAATTCAGATTTCATCATAATCGTAGACAAGCAACGACAACTTCTTCGTTAGTGGCAGAATTCAGGAGGCTGTCGTTGAATACACTGAAAACTAGAGAGCAAGTTATCATGGATCTCATGAGCAATAAAAAAGGTGTCTCGTTGTTTACTTTCAATGTACAAAATTTTAAACAAGAAAGGAAGCTAACTTCGGCATGCCGAAGTTTAAGTACCCTAGCAGTAAGTAATAATATTTAAAGAGGTTAGTGCACTGCGACCACTAGGGTCTATTGTGCCCTCGTCCTAGTGTATGAGCTATAGCTCCTCAAGCAGTTCAATCGATCGCAAGAATGCGATGATGTCGCCTGGTCGAAGAGCCCTCATTTCCTGCGTGGTGAGTGT
>VNJV01004063.1:0-31268 GCA_008042635.1 Drosophila nikananu | reverse complement strand
CATATAAGCAAGCGACGCCAAAGGGTCGCTGAGTTAGGGAGGAGGTATTATGTTCACGTAGTGACTGAGTGGTCGCGCATGTAAGAAATGCAGACTCAGAACTACGAGGCGCATTGCAAATGTTCTTTGACTTATAAAATAAGTGCATCAATATATTTGTATTTATGCATAACACTGAGTACAGTGTGCATTCGCTTTGTGAACATACTACAGCAGGGTCAGAAGGGGCCTTGCATCCGCATTTAGCCTCTTGACTACCAATTTGTAGACACCTCCTCAAGGGTCGTCATCGGCGGCATCGCACAGCTTGAGGAAGCATTCCCCATTTAAAACCTCCATTTGACTCATAACACCCTACTCACTGTTTTTTCTGTGCTTCCTTACAATGCTATTGTTAAAATAATTTTCCACATCCATGATCGTCACGAATCCTTCCTTCCTGTTGAATCCGTCCATAGGCCAAAGGACTACCGACTGCGCCAGTTATGATAACTAGGTTCTTGTGGGTTGATAGAGGTTGCGGGGAATTGCTGAGTGTCTTCGAGTTTGGTATTTAAATTGGATTTTATTTAGAGAAATTAAACGTCTGTTCGAGTTGACTTCGATTTTCAGAATGAATCTTTATTTCTACTCTCTATTTATTCTCAACTCTGTTTGTTACATATTTGTCTACTTAAAGTGCTGATCTGGCCGAAAAGTGGAATTAGAGCGGATGCAGTTCTGTGGTGTCGAGGGGTATCGGGTGAACCCCGATGTTTGTAGCATTTCAAGTCCGTTCGATACCAAATACTTGTGGATGTCATCTAAATCTCAGATTGTCAAGAGGGGTCTCGGCAGGGACCGCCGAGGGTAATTGCAGAGGCGACACTTAAGTCTCTGGCTGACGAGGGGGTTTCTGTATGCTGTTTTCCTTAATTATTTCACATAATTATTTTCAACTTTGTGTTTTCACGATCCGGAGTCACGGTCGCCATATAAAACATTCAGCCTTCCGTCGCCAAATAAAACATTTAGGCTTGATTTGGAATAAGTTCGGAGCATCTCAAGTCGCTCCGAACGATCTTTATTAATTGAATTTTGATCCGGTTACATATTTTGTTCTTACCAAATAAGTCGCAGCTGCGCCGACAGGGAATCCGGCAGCAGAGCGGTCAGTACTTATGTATCTATATATGCATATAAGCAAGCGACGCCAAAGGGTCGCTGAGTTAGGGAGGAGGTATTATGTTCACGTAGTGACTGAGTAGTCGCGCATGTAAGAAATGCAGACTCAGAACTACGAGGCGCATTGCAAAGGTTCTTTGACTTATAAAATAAGTGCATCAATATATTTGTATTTATGCATAACACTGAGTACAGTGTGCATTCCCTATGTGAACATACTACAGCAGGGTCAGAAGGGGCCTTGCATCCGCATTTAGCCTCTTGACTACCAATTTGTAGACACCTCCTCGAGGGTCGTCATCGGCGGCATCGCACAGCTTGAGGAAGCATTCCCCACTGGTGTTCCTCATGGCAGACTTCAGCTCTTTCCTTGCCGTTTTATAGCGGTCGGTGCATTCTGAGAGGCACGGGGTGCCTTGGCCCGCTGCAGCAGCCTTCTGTTGCGTAGGCAAGTGCGGCGTGGGACCGCGATCTCCTCACTACACCTGAACACCGGAGAGTGGTGCTGTCCGAACGACCTCCTTGGCTCTGGTTGCACGCTCCTTTTACCGCTCCAGCCAGCTTGTCCTCTCTCAAGGGCGTGTGCGAACGCTTGCGGCCTGTAGGTGTCCTGCCGGAACGCCTTCCTGAGTATGGGCAGGGTGCATCTCGGTCGGAATGCTGTGCCTAACGTGCATTCAATGGCCTCGTGATCGCTGGCGGTGTAGGCATCGCTGATCCTCCATCTTGCGTGGCGGGCCAGCGCGCTGCTGGCGAAGGTAAGGTCGATGATCGAACTCGCCCCCGCCCTGCTAAAGGCCTGCTGGGAGCCTTCATTCAGAACGGCAACAACGAGAGAGGCAAAGGCCTCAACAAAGCTGGGGACCCCCATTCCACGGCCCAGGCGTTGAAGTCGTCAGCGACCACCACTCGGCTCCTTCCTCGTACGTCGCTGCATAGCTCGTCCAGGGTCCTTCTGAATGACTCCAGCGGGAGGCTGGGTGCAAGATAGCAACTATACACCCAGACGCCGCCAACATTTGCTCGGACGAAACCCTCGGCCGACTTCGTGTCCCGCAGGTTTAGCTGAATCAACGGCACTTAGGCCTGCGGATTCACGTTTCCCCTGCCTGCGGCTGGGCAGCCTCTGCCGAGTGCCCGGTGCTTCGTCTCCTTCCTTTCGGCCGCTGAGTAGATGAATCATGATGCCTCCTGGCTGCACTCAGCTGCTCTGTGAACCGGCTTACCGCATTTGATGCAGCAGCCACTCCTGTCTACAGAGCTCTTGTAGTGGATCGCAATGTGCCCCAGTTCCAGGCATCTGAAACACCTCGGTGAGTTTTGCCTCTCCCGGATCCTGCAGATGGTCCATCCGATCCGCACTTCTCCACGGTGGAGTACAGCTCTCCGCCATGGCCTCAGCGCTCTCGGCGCGGTATTTGGCCACTTTGAGCAGCAGGTTGCCATTGGTGGTACGGCGAACCTTGGACACGCAGCTGCCCAGCTATGACAGCTGCTTGTCGTGACGACAGACCGGACAGATCTGTCCTATTTTTAAATGCTTCATCCGGAAGAAATGTCAAACATCCCCCATCCGGAAATCTATCCTTTTTTTAATTTACTCGTCCGGACAAATTATAGACTAAATTTATATTATTTTATATTATTTTATATAGTTTCAAATTTATTTTTTACATTAGTTGGCATCTCTTTTATGCAACCTGTTATCGATATCGTTCGAAATCGTAATATCGAAACACTTGTCGAAAATTTACTTGCCTAAAAATGCCTTAGAATGCAAAAAGAAAACTATAAACCAAAAACCGGCTTTGCAAGGACAAATCGGACAGTAGCAAAGGCTACTGCAAATTTAGCAAGGGGAGTGTTAATTCTAAAAAAGAAACAATATAAAAACATGTACAAAATACCTCTAGCACTACGCAGGAAATAAAATGTTTTAATCATGTGAAGCCTAGCGAGATTTGTAGCCAGAAATAAGCGCTGGCAATGACAGCCCAACACTGTGCGATCAAACCGGTGGACCATTTAATGGAACTTGTAAAACCAATTTTGGTCCAAAATCTTTAAAATTGCACAGAACCAAGTGCACAAGATTAATAAAAAGTTATTTATGAGACATTAAAGCAACTTTATACTGCTTAAAAATTTAAAAAAATGTCTGTCCTTTTTTTTGTCAATTTTTTAAAATTGGCAGCCTTTTTTCCCTATTTTTTTTCAAATCTGTCCTGTTTTTTCGAAAAAATATTGGCATCACTGTTGTCGTCCCTACTTGTCACCATAGCGAGCACTTCGCTGTAGGACTTGCCTCGTGCCTGCACTATGACGGCGTCGGGACGTGCGCGACGCGCCTCCCAGTCGTTTTTAGGGATCCCGTGGCTCTGGGCTTCCGGGTGGCCGTGCGCGGCGCCGCGGGATCTTGTACCTCCACAAGGGGCTTCGCACGGGACTCCTTGGGCGCTTTTGCGCCTTTCGGTTGCGGAGCGCGAACTGGAGGGGCCACCGAGGCCGATGGTCCGGGCTCGGGCTGATGGCGTAGCCTTCGCCATTGCTCCGTTTGGGCTGCAGCCTCCTTCTTTCACCTCGTCAATAGCTGGCTTAGCGGCCTGCACAGGGCTCCCACGCTGGGCAAAGATTTCCCCCTGGCTCTACGTTGGGGGTTATACTGCCCCTTCTCGGTCCCCGACGTTCCTTGTTCGGGACACCGCATAAGCAGGGGATCGGAAATTGGTCGGGGCCTTGACCTTTTCCCGCTTGCCAGCTGCGCAGCCGTGCACGGCCTCTGGGATGCGGCTCAGAATATTTTAAAATATTTATATTTAAAATATTTAAATCGCGCTGCGAGCTTTACCTCGCTCGTTTGACAACACTAAGAAAGTTGAGCTGTTAAGCGCGGCTGTTAAAAGCTCATTCCGCCGACGTTGTCCAACACTATGATCCAGATTCGATCAGCTGTGTTTACGTGCCGAAAGAACCGCGGGGAAATTGGCTTGTGGAAGGTCGACAGGAGAAAAATGAAATGTGGAAAGTGAGAGTGAGAGCGAAGGGTGCGATAGAGTTCTCCCCTTCCCTTGCCTTAAGGCCCCTTTGTAGGAGCAAGTGCCCGGGTCTGGGCGAACGGGAAGTCTGCCAGGGCCGATCCAGGCACAAAGTAGGTACGTACCAGCATCCCGAGGAGTCTTACACTGAACTGCAGTATGTTTTCAGCCTAATTGGACGATTTAAACGCCTTAAAACGGATAATCAGGCGGAGCGCGGGAAAAACACGACTTTTCACTCATTGTGTGTGTGCATGCTTCAGCTTCCAGAGCTATGCGCTTATGCGATGTGATGTTCAGTACTTCGGCCCTGGTTTTAGTAATGAAAGGGGGTTCAGCTCCCACATTATTCCTAGGTACAAGATAATATAGTAAACACTCACCTCTCAGAACCTAAACCTCTAGTGTGGGGGCATCCGTCACGTCTCCTGGGAAGTATGCCGACGCCTCCACAATACTCCCGTGCTCGCTAGTGATCATCTCCGCTATTAGGTCTCTGTTGAGACATTTAGAGAGACATAGAAAGTTAATATCCTTTCGCATCAAGATGCATGCTCTCGGTGCTGCCTCACTTACATCTGCAATATTTTGCATACTCACTTTACTTAAGCCGCAGATCCGGCCTCTGACGACCCAAGGCTCCTGGATGAGCATCAGCCCCAGGTCAGACCTGGAGACCAACCTGCCGATAACAGCCGAAGCTGCCTTCGAGTGATGCAGGTTGATCTGTGCCACGCTGGTGACCACCATCCTTAGAGCTCTTCTTCACCCTCCGAGAGCGTCAGATAGGCCTCTGACTGCATCCCGGTGGGTGTCCGCTCATCATCGGATGGCTCCTCGTTGCTGGTCGGCATCCACCGCTGCCTCGTCCAAAAGGCTGGAGGGTGCTTGGCTACAGCTGAAGAAGTGCCAGGCACATCGTCGGCCTTTGCTTCAGAGGGCACCTCCGCCACCACATTTTTAATGCAGGCGTCATTTTAGCTGGCCGAACCTGTAGCGCACCAGCATCTGTCGCTTCTTGAGGAGTGTGAGCGCCTTCTCATCCAGGTCGAGCATCAGCACCTTGCCGCCCTTAGACTCCAGGTGCCGGATGACCCGCCAGGTCCCGGTGAGAAGGCCCTTGTTCCTCTCATTGAGCAGCCCAAGGGACTTCTCCTTCGTCTCACCAGCCGTACGAGGCAGGTAGACGGTGACGATGTTCGTCACCGGCAAGTCAAGGTGCGGAGCTGTACACCTAGCTGATGCTAGGGACCTTCAGCTGCAGCCACTTCTTGGCATCACCGTCCATGCAGTTCACTAACTCTAGACCGTCCCGGAACCATGCCATAGAAGTTAAGGGCTGCGGTCCAGCCCTTACTCATCTCGACTTTCGAGGTCCTTTAGCCCTCCAGCGCTGCGGTGTACTTCGTCTTTGTCTTCTTGGACACGGTCTTGGGGAATCCGGGTGGCGATGATGCAGCTGCTTCTTCCTCCGCGCAACGACCTGGCCGTCAGCTCTCTCTATCGGGGACACGTTCGTCCCCGCAGCTCTCTGCACTGTTCAGCGCACGGTACTCCAGCGCTCTCTTGCGGGCCTCTTCTGGCTTCGAGCCTCGCTCGAGGTACCACTTACGGCCGGCTCCGCTGAGGCCCTGCCTCTGAGGATCTCGGATTCTCCCGGGCTGCCCTACCGCTGGGACAGGCTGCTTCCTGGGTTGCTGCCTTGACCTTTCGGAAGAGGGTGTTGCGGTGTCTCTCCCGCTGGCGTCGCTCTCCTGCAGAACTGCCGCCGGGGCAGTGTCAGGCACTGCAAACCGACAAAACCCCCCCACCCCGACCCTTCTGTCAGTTAGTTTGGTGGGTTAACTGCCGGCCGCTTTGGACGTGGAAGTCTCTGCACCTTTTGAGGCGCCCTGCATCGGGGTCTAGCCATTCAGCTTCGCGGCACTCTTCGGGTGAGGGGCCAAGCCCCTGCGCGGCGACAGCTTACCACCATCGTCCAGAGCCGCATCCTCTATCCGCTCTGCTACCTGGGTTGCGGTTAAGACTCGCGTATTAAGTTTCTTAATATTTATTGAATCCATAAATTGGTCCCACGAGTGTAGGCGAAGGTAGTACCAGCGTGTCATAGTTTCGGAATTCGGCGTCTTCAAAAGATCCCTAGAGGACTCCTTACAGCACCGAATAGAACTGAACTTCGCAGAAAATGTTGAAGATGCTGCTAACATTCTGCATCAGAAGTTTTTGAAAGTTGCAGGAGAGGCATCTCTGCATGCGCGTACGGTCCCAAGTCTACGCAATTCCATGGTGCCAAGGGAAATACTGCAGCTCATTGATTTAAAGCATCGATTCAGAAGTGAGTACTCCAGAACCCAGAGCCGAGACATTAACAGGATCTTCCGTAGACTGGGGAATAAAATCAGGAATCTTCTAATCCGTCACCGGCAGAGCTCCCTGAACAAAGAATTGGAAGAGGCAACTCCAAATCAGGATACCAACTTTGCCTTGTGGAAACTTAATGGAAGATATAAGAAGCAGGCTACTCCAAAGTTCCCAATTCTCAAGGCTGATGCTACATGGGCACGTACTCCTCTTGATCGTGCCGAGGCGTTTGCATACAGCCTTGAGCAGAGGTTCACCCCGTTTGAGGCTTCCTCTGTGGGCAAAGTCGAGAAGGCTTGGGCCATCCTGGACGCCTTTCTACAAATGTCCTTGCCAGCTTCACCTATTCGGTTCTCTGAGGTCAAGAGCATGATCAAAAAGTTGAAATCTCGTAAATCACCGGGACCTGATGGTGTCACTAACAGGATAACAAAGCTGCTTCCAGATCGTCCTGTGTTGTTCCTGGTCCTCATTTTCAATGCGGGCCACTTTCCAAGGATCTTGAAAAATGCGAATGTAATTATGTAGCATAAGCAAGGAAAACCCAGTAACGATGTGGAAAGTTATCGTCTAAGAAGCCTTCTCTCTTTTTTTGGCGAGATCCTGGAGCGATGCATCCTCGATCGGATTTTAAAGTCCTCAGAAATCCAGAAGGTAATCCCTGAGCATCAATTTGGTTTTACGTTCTCCCGAACAGCTCCACCGAGTTGGAGGCTTTGTCATGGATGGATTCCAAAAGAAGTTCACGGTTGCAGCCTATCTGGATATCCAACAAGCTTTTGATAGAGGCATCCAGGCTATCTGGCTATCGAAGCTTAAGGGATTGCTACAACACCAGCTCTTCAAGTTGCTCAACAGCTTCCTCAAGGACAGAAGCTTTCAGGTCGTACAGGATGGGATAGCTTCTTCTACCAATACTAGCCGGTGTCCCACAAGGCAGTATGCTGTATTCCTCTACAGCCTCTTCACAAGCGATGCTCCACTTCAATCTCGCCGCGACAACAACAACATGTATATTGCAACCTTTTCAGACGACACTGCTACCCTAAACAGAGATGACTGCGTTTACGAGGCAACTAACCGGCTCCAAATAATAATAAAGCGCTTGACGAGACGCAAACTTCGATAAAATCAATAACATTACTAAACCAAAAACTTAATAGTTAAAAATTCGGGCTGCTGTTGGCTTGATGGGTACAAATTGTATAATCGTTTAGAACATAACCACTATATACACATTGTTAAATATTAATACCTGAATACCATAATACCTGAAATAATAATAAAAAAAAAACCTGGTGACCACCATCCTTAGAGCTCTTCTTCACCCTCCGAGAGCGGCAGATAGGCCTCTGACTGAGGCCTGAGGCCGGTTCCCCTTCGCCGAGCATGTAGAGGCGCGTCAGGTCCAGCCCCTGTAGTGAAACCAAGTCCAACTCGGCCTCCACTGCTGCTAACTTTATAGCCTCAGCTGCTTGGCTCTAGAGGCAGGAGTGTGCCACCTTGGCTGCAGCCGTTGACGTCCCAGGCACATCGTCGGCGTTTGCCTCGATGGGCACATCCACCTCTACAGGTTCCTGCTTCTTATGCAGGCTGCATTTAAGCTGGCCGAACTTGTAGCTCACCAGTATTTCACGCTTCTTAAGGAAGGCCTCACTGAATCCCTGAAGGACTCTCTGACAGCACTCCATTCGCTTACCAACATCTTCGAAAAATCGCTTCTCCTGCTCCAGGGCATAGAAGAGGGCGGCTGCCGTGTTGTGGCCTACGCGGACGATGTTACCTTGGCGTTCACAGGAAAATTCCCGCAAACCCTCTGTGACAGGATGAGCGAAAGCCTCAGGTTTCAGGCGGATTGGACGGCCGGGTCTGGCCCGGGAGTAAACCCAGCGAAGACCGAACAGGTTCTTTTCACGCGGAAATACAAAATCCCCAATGTAATACCCCCTAAGCTCTGCGGGGTACCTCCCCCTTAAAAATCAGGCTAAGTATCTAGTTCTTAGAAAGCTTGACTGGTCCCTCAACCAGGACGAAAGGGCAAAAAGGCTACAATTGCATTATACATCTGCCACAAGGCTATCGGGCTAAAGTGGGGTATGACCCCAAAAATAGTCCGTTGGTTGTACACCGCTATCATTCGCCCGATACTCCTCGGTGGCCAGCTATAAAGCGTTCCACCTGCCTGGGCAAGTTAAGAAAAATCCTACGCATGGCTGAGATCTGTATGACAGGCGGCCTGAGCACGACACCGGGAGACGCCTTGGACGTTTTCCTGGACATCCTCCCAATTAAACTAATGGGAGAGATGACCGCGTCACTCTCGGCATTAAGGCTGAAGGGCGCACGAATCTCGGTTCTGCTCCACACCTTACTGAGGGAAACACCGACTACTGTGTCCCCGCTGAAAACCCTAGCACACACTTCCAGGTTTACATCCCCGACAGAAAGGAATGGAACCTAGGACCTCCTGGACCTCTAGGGTCCCTTTACATTTACACGGATGGTTCAAAATTGGACGGCCGGGTGGGAGGAGGTATATACATACTCTGAGCACCTGGGACTAAACGTATCTTTTAGGCTACCCGACCACTGCAGCGTCTTTCAGGCGGAAGTTTACGCCATCAAAGAAGCTATTGATCAGCTCCCCCAACCAGGGTCAGAGCTCCCTTATGCATATTCTCGGACAGTCAGGCTGCCCTGAAGTCACTTAAGCCCTCCCTTTAAACTCGATGAAAATTAACGCCTGCCGCAGATCTCTTCACGAGATGGCGGAGCAGTTCGACCCCCACCTCATCTGGGTCCCAGGACACAGGGACATCGAGGGCAACTGCGTTGCCGATGGGCTGGCTCGGCAGGGTACAACCTCCCCTCTTCAGCCGGAGAGGGAACAAGTTGACATGCCCTTGGCCACTCGCAGACTTGTCGTCAGGGCTCTTACTGGTAATTGGCTACTTGGAACACATGCGTCCAGGCTATCGGGGCACCATAACGACTTCTGTAGAAGCTGTAGGGAGGAGGAGGAGGAGGAGACCGTTCTTCACCTCCTTTGCAACTGTACGGCCCGAAACAGACGAAGACTGTTTAGCTTCCTTAAAGCATTCTCCAGTTTCCCCCTTGTCTGCTTGATGTGAGGGACAAATGTGAGCCTACGATCGAGGATCAGGCCCAGATAGCGGTGCTCCTTGTGCTGAGGAAGCAGTTGATCGTGGAGAAAGACTCCCGGACTGGAGTCCCTGCGCAGAGTGTAGGTGACCGTGGCACATTTGTCAGGGTTAATGGCGATGTTCCACCTGACCACCTGACCAGTTTTCAAAGCGTTTGAGTATTAGCTGGAGTTGGTCAGTTGCCTCGTAGACGCAATCAGATCGTGACAAAATGGCAGTGTCATCTGCATAGGTGGCGAGGCACAGGCTGTTGCTGCGTCTACCAATGGGCAGCGGAGCAGTACGACCTCCACCTCATTTGGGTCCCAGAACATAGGGACATCGAGGGCAACTGCGCTGCCGATGAGCTGGCCCGGCAGGGTACCCCTCTTCAGCCGGAGAGGGAGTTAGTTGACATGCCCTTGGCCACTCGCAGACTTCTCTGTAGGGAGTACTTCCACCTCAACGCGGACAGAAAATGGGAAAACCTAATCTCCTGCCGCCACGCTAGAATGATCTGGCCACGCCGATCAGCGAAACGCTCAAATGAGCTATTGTCATTAAGCAGGGAAAGTTGCGTCCTTGCCGTTAGGGCTCTTACTGGTCACTGGCTACTTGGAACGCAAGCGTCTAGGCTGGCTCTTCGGGTAGTCTCGCGCCAGGTTCGTGCCCTTGAGAACACTGGCGTACGAGGTTGCCTTCGGACGCTTCGCGACTTTTATGGTCCTTGAGCCCTCCAGCGCTACAGTGTTGCCTCGACCTTGCGGAAGAGGGGGTTTCAGGACAGCCGACGGTTCAGTGCCAGGTACTGCCTTCAAGCAACTCTTTCTCTAGTGTTCCGGTGCCTCCTGATACGGCAGGGAATTATAATTTAAGTCAAAAGTTTGCAACGCAGTGAAGGAAACATTTCGGTCCGTTTAGTCTTCTACTGTCACTACTACTGGACAGCTATATCATATAGCTGTTCGGTTTAAATGATCAAAATCGGGCTGCTATATAAAATAAATGCAAATCTTTAAATACTTACTTGCGTACTGCAAGGGTATTGAAACTTCGGCTTGTCGAAGTTAGCTTCCTTTTTAGCTGTACTGTTTAAATGCTATTAAACTATTTTTATACTTTTAGGGTTCATATGGTCTCGTGAAGTTGGCTTATTCCGAAGAAGACTCTACACATTACGCAATGAAAATTCTTTCGAAAAAGCGCCTCTTACGACAAGCTGGACTCATACGCCGTGGTCCAAAAAAAGCAACATCTCCTCTTGACCGGGTTTATAGAGAGATAGCAGTTTTAAAAAAGCTAGATCATCCAAATGTAGTAAAGTTGATTGAAGTATTGGATGATCCAATGGAAGACTCATTATATATGGTTTTTGAATTGGTAAAGCAAGGAGAAGTTTTAAGGATCCCAACCAATAGGCCGTTGTCTGAAGAACAAACTCTGCGTATTTTTCGCGATTGTTTACTTGGATTGGAATATTGTGAGTTAAAATTACAAATGTTTTTGAATATATATTTTTTTGGGTCACAGACAAATCATATTCTGTTTAAGCAAAATAGACAGCTTTGGCCTAGATACCCTTAACCAAAGCATTGAGAACTCCAAATGACAATTTTTTAAGCTTGGTATCAAGGTTGACTATTCTTGATAAATAAAACTTCTAGTGAAACCGTTTAGTTTAATTTATTGGTTAATTTCAGACACTCGAAATTGATTAGTTCGACACCGATACGCATGTTTTTATTGAGATGTGAATAAACTAAAGCTTTGGTGTTGCACACGCCATGCGGTTGTGCTGGCTTAAGATGTAAAGGAATATAGTTAGGAGCTAGAAGTTCTGGAAAATTATTGGGCAAACTCGCGCAGAGGTGGGATGACAAAATGATTAATATTGCTTCTATCCGATTTTCTTATTTATATACACATGAAAAATTGTCCAACAACTCTTATGGAAAAATACCGATTTTTATTAATTCATACTTTCTTTTTGAGTTTAAAGAGTCAGGCATCAAATGGCCTTTGTTTGTTTTTTTAATTTCAGATAATTAAAACGCCCGGGATCATAGCATTAGTTAAGCAAATTTTTGTTTGTCTTCCTGTTGAGTGGTGTAACTCCTATACTTGGCTTCAAAACATTGCACAACTTTTTTATTTTTAATTGGACGTTAATTCAAGTGGCCCATCTGACACCAAGCACGTGCCGGCAAATGACTAATGGTGTGCTGCCAGATTGTTTGCCTGCATGTGGGTTAGTATTAAAGTTTTTAGTTTGGGAAGGCTATCTACGTTTGAAGTTATTATGTACAAATCGTTTTAATTTGTACATCAGACTCTAAAGGGTTCATGTACTAAGGGTCTAGTATTTCTACATGAAAATTAATAGGACGAACTAAAGAAATACATATATAGGGTTTTTGTAACATAGGGGTCATTGAAATTTGTCGACCGCCTTTAATGGAATCTAGCACACCTCTGGCTTTATTCACCATGCACGAAGTATGATCAATAAAGTCAAGTTTAGGATCCAGGCGGACACCCAAATCATCGACTATATTAATTATTTTCAAAGAGCAGGTGTTCAGCGTGTGAGGCGCAAGCTTGGTAGCGACACGAGAGAATGTCATTAGCTTGCATTTAGAGCCGTTTAGGTTTAATAAGTTTATGCAGCAACATGTTTGAAAACTATTAAGATCAGTCTTAAAATCAGACTGGCAGAAAGCGTCCTTCTATTGCACCCAACGTTTGACGTCATCCGCGTACATAAGTACTCTGGAGTTAGTCAGAACGCATCACACGGTCTGGGGGAGCAGGATTACTAATAATGTATTCAAGAAGGCACTCACCCCTCTTGTTGATGTCACTGCTCCCCCAAACCAGGGCAGCGAGCCTACATTTATTAATGCGATTAGAGAGGAAGTCCTTGACCTGACACTCTGTAGTATAAATATGTTGACCGTTGCCTCAAATTGGCACGTTGCAAGTGAGAACACTATGTGAGATCACCGACTCATTAGATTTGATATAGGATGTGCCTTGCAATGTAGCCTAGTTACTAGAAATCCCAGAAAAACCAACTGGGATCTTTTCTGTTTCGAACTTGAGCAGTCCAGAGGCTGCACCACCCGTCCGATAACATCTATAGACGAGTTAGAGCGTGAAGCAACTCTGCTTCATACAAACGTTGAATCTGCATATCACGCCAGCTGCGAACAAAAGGTCCGCAAAATCGGAAGGCTGCGAGAAGGCTTTTCAACAAAGCGAAGAGTGGGAGGGACACATGGGACTCCTACAAATCTGCTTTAACGCTCTACAACAAAGAGCTGAGGAGGTCAAAACGGGCTACGTGGCGTCAACACTGCCGGCAGATCTCATCTCTCCCGGAAGCTGTTAGGCTGCAAAAAGCCGCCACCAAAGACCATTCAAACGGCATATGTACGCTGGAAAAGCCGGATGGAACATACAAAAACAACCCAAAGGAAACGAGCAGCCTACTCCTGGCTACCCATCTCAGAGAGTGAGGCAGCAACCTACATCTCCGGGACTGGAGTGTGCCCACACCTGCATGTGACTATGGTGGTAGACTCCAATGGTGCTGAGGGAGGGAAACCCCCCTATCGCTCAGAACGTGTTGGAAACATACCCTATAGACTGTTTCATCAAAATAGTGTACAATGGGCATTACAAAGTTTCAGCCCATACTAATCAGCTGGGCCAGATGGAATCTATCCATGCTGTCTGCAGCGGGGACTGCACCAAATCGCACTCCCGCTGGTCCGTCTATTTCGAGCTAGTCTCCTGCTCGGACACATACCAAGCAACTGGGCTAAAGTAAAAGTCGTGTTTATCCCAAAGGTAGGGAGGAAAGATTCCCAATTGCCTAAATCATATAGACCGATTAGCCTTAGCTCCGTCTTCCTTAAAACTATGGAGAAGATAATCGACCAGCATATCAGGGAGGTGAGTCTCAAGCAACTTCCCCTAAACAAATACAAATATGCGTATCAGGCAGGTAAATCAAATGAGACAGCCGTACATTGCCTTACAACAACCATTGAAAAGGCCATTGGCGCTCAACAGATAGCACTAGGTGCCTTTTTAGACATCTCAGGAACTTTTGACAACACGTCGTATGAGGCTATACGTGCCTCTCTTGTACGTAAGAATGTCTCCACACCCATTATTTGGTGGATCCTGGAAATGCTTAAATCCAGAATCATGACTGTGGACCTTGGAGGAACCATGACCTCAATCACAGCCACAAGGGGGTGCATTCCAGGGGGAGTACTCTCTCCTCTCCTGTGGACTGGTCATCGACGAGCTACTTTATGAGCTCAACAACTTGGGGTTTCCCACTCAAGGCTACGCTGATGATCTAGTCATCTATATAGTGGGCTGGCATGAGCAAACCATCTAGGACTGCATGCAGCAAGCCCTTGATATAGCCAACAGATGGTGTCAGGACTAGGGTCTGTCCATAAAGCCATCAAAAACAGTTTTAGTCCCATTTAACAGGAAAACACCATTTCTAAATGGGTCCATCATCGACTTTTCGGTTGAGGCCAACTACCTAGGAGTCACACTTGACTCCAAGCTCAACTGGAATGCACATCTGGAAAAGACCATAAACAAAGCCACTCGAGCACAGTTTGCTTGTAACAGGCTTTACGGTAGGACATGGGGCCTAAGTCCCAAAATAATCTACTGGTCTTTTAACACTGTGGTAAAACCGATCTTAACCTATGCATCTCTTGCTTGGTGGACGAAATCTACCTGGCTGGACTTACAAAAATACAATGACTGGTATGCATGCGCATTACTGGAGCCATCCGGACATGTCCCACTGCAGCACTGGGAGTCATAACTGGCATACCCCCTTTACCATATACACTGAAAAAGGAGGCCTGCCTGCGGGCACTTCGCCTTCAAAACATCACTAACATGAAAAGTGGTCTGGTGGAGCGACGCGATAGCTGACCTTTGGTCGACCTGCCTACACGCTCGGCGGCAAGTTCCTGCGACTTTGCGACGAAGCGGAGAACGACCCTCGGGGAGGAGCCTACAAGCTGGTGGTGAAGGGCTTGAAAGCGAGCAGCACAGCCCCGTCGGACACGGCAGACTTCGATGGCATAGTGCAGGCACTATTCCCAAAAGGAACACCGGTGACCATGCCGCTGAACGTGGAGCGCCACCCCAACGACGCCGGCGAGGTTGCGGAGGCGGAGGTGATCCGGACGGGGAGGAGCATACGCCCCAAGAAGGCACCAGGATCGGGCGCAGTGCCAAACGGCACTAAAACTGTCTATCGACCTGCACCTCAAGGAGTACGCTATCTTGTATTCCAAGTGCCTATCGGAGAGGACCTTCCCGGAAAGATGGAAGAGGAAGGAGCTCCTGCTACTCGCCAAGCCAGGCCAGACGCCAGGGGAGCCATCCTCATATAGGCCTATCTGCCTCACAGACACTACTGGCAATGTGTTTGAGAAGCTGCTAGTGGCTACGCTAAAGTGGTGGAAACGGCCGAGGTGCGAGTCGGCGGAGCCTCGATAAAGTCGCAGAGCGCAGTCAAATACCTCGACGTCCTCCTCTATACTCGGCTCTTGTTCAAGAATACGCCCAGAAGAAGGCGGTCGGAGCGCTCTCCCGTATTTTGCTGAACACCAGAGGGCCCAAGCATACCACCAGATAGCTGCTGGCAAGCGTTGTCACCTCACAGCAGCTGTATGCGGCGCCAGTGTGGGCTGAAGCGGCCGGGACAAAGTCCTACATGCGGGGGGTCGAGTCAGCGTACAGACTATGCGCCATCCGAGTGTCCTGCGCATTCCGGTCGATTTCGGACGCCGGCCTAGTGCCGCTGAAAGATCTAGTGCGGGAGAAAATGGACCTGCGCAACGCGCTTCGCGGGCACCACGGCCCAGAGGGTGTCCCCAAGACGGAGCACAAGACCGCCGCCAGAAGGAGGAGCTAAGCAAGTTGGCAGGTCAGGTGGGATGCCAGGTCCAAAGGCATGGGCAGGTGGATTTCTACCTGACCCAGTGGGCTCGGACGCTTTCGTGGTTACCTGAAGAAGTTTGGCCACGAAGAGGAGCACGTCTGCCCGGAGTGTAACCGAAGTAACCGAAGATGCGAAGCATGTCTTCTTCGAATGCCGCCGCACAATGGACGGAAAAATACAGATACGCTGCAATAATCAAATTTTTTAGGACAACGGATCGTAAATTTTTTTATTGCATTCGATAGGTAATAGTTCAAAAGGGTTGAATCCAAAAGTTTAACCTTTTTTGGGATGACAAAAAATCAGGTACTTTTTAAAGACAAATTCCGACTTTGCGGTCGCTTTTTAGCTAAAATATGCAACCGACCGGCATGGTTATACTCTTTATCGAAAGGGTAATCAAATCTCGGTAAAACCAAGGTAGAATAAAATTATAATATTTTTTGCACGTGCAGGAATGCCTATTTTTACCGATGTACTAATGTTACCCTATTTTTCATCTTTGATGGAACGTCAAAAATGGGATTTTACTTTATTTTGTGTTGTGATGTAGTTTTCGCTGGCTGGGATATGACTCTGTCCTGCCAGGGTCTCTTACAGAAAAATTTATAAGATCTGGCACACAGCGACTTGGATGAGACGGTGGGCTGGCGTGAGGTGGAGTTTGCCAGCCACCGGGTTACACTTGAAAGAAAATAGGTTGGTGGGGTTCAACAGAGGAAAAGACCGAGTTACTATTCATGAGAGAGGGCCGAGAGGGAAGGAAAGAAATATTTGAGCATTCGCTCTTTAGTCGGAGGCAAACAACTCCCGACTCGAACTACTAATTTCACGCGGCCGGCTGTGCCTGGTCCGGCCAAGTTGAATTTATATCTGTATCTGCAATTTTTCCTCTCAGTGTAGCACATTCTCCACAAGAATATTTTATTTCATATATTTTTCGTTATTTTATTCCCCATATATTTCGCTATATTTTTGTTCCAGTATATTTCGCCGTTTGCCCAGCTTTTATTTAGTAAAAGAATCCTTTAATAAATTCATTTCATTCTTATTATATTTTTGGTTTTATTCCTCAAGGTATTTTTCTCCCAGTGTAATCGCCTCGGTTTCTTGTATAATTTCATAAATTTTTCCATAATTTTCATAATTTCCTAATTACATAATTTTAGACTTTCACAATTTTCATAGTTTTAGGGTTTCCATAATTTCGTATCGTTTCTATCTCAGTGTTAGTTTAAATAAAAAAGTTATATTTATCCAGAGTCGGTCTGACCGCACTCTTCGGTAACACCGCATCGAAGGCTCGCAAAGATTTTAACACCACACACACTCTAGCCACCTCGTTGCGTTTTCACTGCCACTCACCCGTCTCGCTCCCTCGCTCACACGCGAAATGGCTCTGCCAAGTCGCTGGTCCTGGGCCAGGCATTGCCACGTCCTCCTTTGTCTTCCAAACGCTAGAAAACTCCGGTCTCCAGTTAAGGTGAATCAAAACGTCCAAAGTTTTCACGCACACGCGGTTTTCTGATTGCCGATCTACGTTTTTACGTCCGTCATTATTCACCGCTTTACTCGAACTCAACTCCTCTTCGCTTCGCGAAACTTCTCGCGGAGTTTCTTATCAACTTCTTCCAGAAGTTTGGTCGTCCGATCATCCCCTCTCTGTCGCTCTCATTGGCGAGTGCCAATTTTCGGGGTGGGTTTCTGTGGCGTGATCTCGCGCTCTCTCGCTCGCTCCTCAGCTTTGCTCGACTTGTCGTAGGTCATTTGACCTTCTTTTTCGTTGTAGGTTTCACTGCGTGTGCTTGTGTGTGTGTGTTCATGTGCGTTAGCCTTCCAGGCTAACAGTTCGAGCTCGGGTTAGTGGTATAACTATCGTATCGTATGTGGCTGCCGTAGCCTTAATCTACTTAATATCCTACATCTATATTTATACTTATTTATATTATTTATTATTTATTTATATTTTTATCCATACTTATTTATACTATTTATAATTGTTATTATTATTATGTTATTGATTATTATTATTATTTTTATTATATTTGTGGTGTGCGGGTCCGCCCTTCACAGTGTTTGGCGTATGAGGAATAAAAAAAGATCGTCTGCCCGAATCTGCCTCCCCGAATTTCCGAAGCAAAGATACTTTCAACTCAGCGTAAAAAAAGCGCGGCTTCGACCAAATTCTGCTGCAAGCGCAGTACGAGATTGAATGGCGGGCATTCATTTTGTACTGTATTGGCGGGTTGTTTTTTAATTCTTGACTTCGTAAGGACACTACATGATTTGAAATGAATGTATAATGATTAAATATTCTTCAAAAGTATTAAATTATGTAAAATTGAACGATTATTTTGAACAAAAAGTGCATAAATGATTGAAAATTAATCAAATAGAGAAAATAGGAATTATAAAAAAAAAATTTTCTTTAAAATATATATATATTTTTTTTAAACATTATTTATGAACCATATTAGCATTTTCAGAGAAAACAAACGAAAACAAATTATGAAATTGGATAAAAATTAAGAAAACTGTCTCAAAAAACATTAATTTTCGAGTATAAAACCTACAATTGATCACATATACATATGATATATATACAGTATGACCACTCAATCGAAAGGTACTAAAACTACCTTAAAATTATGAAAATATCCCAACTGGTACAAGAGATTTGATTTTTGCAACCCAAAAGTTTCTAAACTTCCACTGTGCGGGTTCGACGAGGAGAGAGATGCGCTGGAAGCGGTAGCAGGGTCGGCGATCAAAGTTTACTCGCTGGTGCCGCTGATGTTGGCAGACCCCAGGATATGGGACGCGGTTGCAGCACTCTCAGACGAAGTCGCTGCGGTCGCAGTAAAGGATGAGGAACGAGAGGACGGACTGAGCGGCCTTCCTTCGTGCGAAGCATTGCTTTGCGGCCGTACCGCACGATGCGGGCCCTTGCCCCGTCACGCCACTAAATGGCTTATCGTTGTCGTTAGTTGTAAATAAGTAAATGAATATAAATCGTCGGACTTGGCAAATAAACGGGCTTAATAAGGAGAAGATCTAAAAGAATAGAGCTTTCGACTAAAGTAGGACTGAAAATAAAGTTCGATTTGGGCATGATGTAAGAATAAGTCTGATTAGAGTCAGTGGAAGTTGGGTAAGCGGTTTAAAAAATGAGCAAACAGATCGGCAATAGCCCGATCGTTTTTTACGGCTGTATTTTTAAACGAAAGCGAGGAAGAATGCGTAATTGGCTTACGTTTAGTGTTAACAAAATTATAAAACTGTTTTGGGTACTGAGAGATCTGGACCCTACAACAAGTCAAATAATTATTGTAACACTGCGCGTTCAACACGGTAAATCTTGGTTGACTTGAGACAGCGAATTGTCGAGCAAGTCAGCAAAAAAATCATGATGTGCGGAGGTAAGGAGTGAATTAGTAGAATTATTTGAGAACCAAATAGCCCCTGGAATATTAAAATCACCAAGAACTACTAAATGATCCTTATCCGAAAGTCGATTGGAAACCATCTGGATAGCGGAAAGATGGTTCCAATAAATAGGAAGTTCCGACATAGGAGGAATGTAGGAACAGGTAATGAAAATGGAGCTACCATTGACTGATAGCTTCCTCCTCGAAAGTTATTAATACCAACGCGAGACTGTAGTCGACCGCTATGAGGACACCACCCCCACGTCTGATAGGCCGATCCAGCTGATATATCGTGAACACAGCTGGAAAAAGTTCGGAGCCCACAATCTCCGGCTTTAACCAGGTCTTTGTGAACACAATAACCTGGGATGCAAACGAGAGACTATCAGCCTCTTGAGTTTAGCACTCGATCTCAGAAAGAGGCTGCTGTAGGGAGTCCGCCGCTGGTTGTTGGGATCCGCCTAGATGCTGCAGAGCAGTTGCGGTTTTTTTTACCCCTAGGGGACTTATTGAATAGCTTGAGGCTATTAAATTGAGTGTCCAGCGCCAAGAACATATCATGAATTTTATTAAAACTCAATAATACGGCCTTAAAACCGCCCTTGGTTTGCCGCATAAAAGACATAATTTCTCTTTCAACCTCGCGACAGGCGAGACCGATATTTCTTCTTAAATCGTCCACCGTCCGAGCGACAACACCGATGCACTTGGCATGCACAATGTTGTCGCACAGCCAGTAGCCGACTATAAGATCATTAGCCATAAAAGCCTTTTTACAGGTTTTGGCGAAGCAGACCTTTAGGTAGGAAAGATAAGAAAAGTGCAGCTGCACCGTGAGAGCGGGAGGAATGCAAAAGAATACAAAGCAAACACTGGCAGCACAACTAAATTGTGAAAATAATAACAATTAAATACATAAAACAGAACAGCTGCATGCACACGAAGTGAACGGGAACTTTATTAATCACACAATAGATGAAGACCGAGGTTGTTTTAATGCAAAAATTAACACAAAACGAGAGCGCAAGAAAAAAAAAACACGTCCGTTTACTTGGAAAAGAGAAACTTAGTCAAAATATACTCAATAAAGAAATAAAATTTCAAAATTATTTTACTTAAATGGTTTTTTAAATAATAATAAAAAAGCACAGAAATACAGCATTCAAAGTAGACGACTCCCTTAATTGTATTGCATATTAATACCCTTACATGGTTAAAATGTTAGTCAGTGCTGGAATCATCTCCGCCCCAATAAAGTATTTATCTTCTTAATTAGCATCAAAAGTCGAGTCTGTCCGTCCGTCCGTCTAACCGTTTCTACGCAAACTAGTCCCTCAGTTTTAAGCTCTCTGAATGAAACTTTGCAGATTGTGTTCTAGTCTGTACTGTTGAATCTAAACATCGGCCCTGAAGAAGCGTGTTTAATTTTGAACTATACATTTGAAATGAGATGTATCACATCTCTGGTTGTTCATAAAGTGCTAAATTTGTTTTCCAAAAATACCGTATTTTTCTAGAAGCTATAGCAAATACATACAGGGATGCCACAGAAACAACTTCCGCTACAAAAACCCTGAAAAATAATTCCGAGGTGCCACAGCACTTCCACAAAAATATTTTTCGTGTATTTGAAAACACAAAACATGACATCTATCTCGATGCTACCATATCGATGGATTCTAAATTTCGAAGTCAGGTTCAGTGATGCTACATTTTAGAGCTGTCGAGCAACCTTTAATTATTTTCGCGCCAACATTTTAAACTTGTGTTTAAATTTCATTACAATGTTTGCATCATGGCAACCCTGAAAGCCATTATCGTATGGTTTGTGAAATAACTAAAAACACAAAACTTATTCGATGTTGTATGTTTGTGGAAATCATAATCACTGTTATTTGCATGGCACCCCTGATAGTGGACGTCTATTCCCCCTTTGTGAGGCGTCGAGACCTATCTTACATCTCTATTGATCTGATGGTCAAGCAGCGGCGAGCTGTGGCTGTATTCTCATCCGCTAACATCCTGCGGAACGCATCTTCAGCAAACTCTGCCATCCGTTGGGTTCTCTCTCGATCCTCCTGGATTCTTTCGAACGACCAGTTTTCACCAACGCGCTGCACTGTAAGTTCATCGAGGTCTCGCAAATCTTTATATAGGGCACAAGCGCACAATATCTTTCTTCCTGCGCATTGTCGAAACTTGCTGGTCCAACGACGCTGAGCGGTAAATCGCACAAGTAGAAAAAAATACGCTAGAGATTACGTACGAGGGCTGCTATATATATTTCTGGCCTAGGCAACACTAAGTGTTGCCAGGTCCAATCTGACATTTTTATTGGAAAGTTTGACAATGTTTAGCATAACATCACTCAGAACGCGTTTTTTTTTATTACGCGGAATTAAAAAATTCATCTCCGCCAAAAAATATGGAAATGACTCGTGAACATTTTCGTGCGACAATTTTTCACAACTTTCGACGTGGATTATCACGACAAGAGTGCATCGATGAACTAAAATCTTTGTATGGCTATAAGGCTCCATCCTATAGCACTGTGAAAAACTGGTACAACGAATTCAATCGTGGCCGACGCTTGCTCAAAGACGAATTCCGTGAAAGTCGTCCAAAAACAGCCGTTGTGCCAGAAAACATCGATGCCGTACGTGAACTGATAATGCAAGACCGTCATGTAACATACCTTCAGATAGAGGCATGCCTATGCATTTCTCCCACCAGCATACATTCGATATTGCATGAACACCTGACCGTAAAAAAGATTTGTTCTCGTTGGATCCCGCACAATTTGGCAATCGCTCAAAAAAAAGGTCGTGTGGATTGGTGTAAAGAAATGCAAAAAAAATACGATCGCGGTGCTTCAAAAAACGTTTATAAGATCGTCAGGTGACGAATCAATGACGACCGTGTGGGTCTTCCAAGACGAGCAAAATCCAACGAAAGTTGTTCGTGGAAGAAGCACTTCGAAGAAAATGGTCGCCTGTATCTTCGGCAAAACTGGTCATGTTGCGACAGTTCCGCTTGAGCAACGTAGGACGGCCAATTCTGATTGGTACACCACCATTTGTTTGCCTGAAGTCTTCGGAGAAATTCGAAAAGCGAACAAGAGAAGGCGAATCAATTTGCACCATGACAATCCGAGCTCTCACACATCGGCTCAAACTAGCGCCTTTTTTACCGGCCAAAACGTCGAATTGATGGGTCATACGCCGCACAGCCCTGACTTGGCACCCAATGACTTCTTTTTATTCACATACATCAAGAAATCAATGCGTGGACTACGATTTGCGTCGCCAGAAGATGCTGTTGAAGCATTCAAAAAATATGTTTTGGAGGTGTCTCAATCGGAGTGGAAATAGTGCTTAGAAAATTGGTTTGAGCGCATGCAAAAACGTATAAAACTTTATGGAGAATATTTTAGAAAACAATAAAATTATTTTCGTTGATAAATATTAGTATTTTCATTTAGGCCAGAAATATATATAGCGGCCCTCGTATTATGTCGTGGAGATCCTGGACCAGAAACAAAATGAGACAAAGGTTAGGTTAGGTTAAGTCGAACGGCCCTCACGAGGCAGCGCATAGGGTAATATGGAAAAATTTCTGTATGGACCTAGAGAATGTTTACGCGGTTTTCGAAATCTTTCAGGATCGAGGTATTTTTCGCGAAGGCAAGTAGTTCCCCTGGCTTCTTCCAGGAGGCATCTTCCAGCGATGCCAGAACCGCTTAGGTATTTTATTCTTGCCCTTTTCAGGGCCGGACATTTACAAATGACATGCTCTAAGCTTTCGGTTGCTTTGGATTCATCACATTTCCGTCATTTGGCGTTGTCGGTGATGCCCAGATTTATTGCATGTGCCGCAGCTAGGCAGTGACCTATAAGAATTATCACTAGCAGTCTGCAGTCGTTCCTCGAAAGATGCAGCACGTAGTGGCTGAGTTTTGCGTTGCGCTCTTTGCACATGATTTTTAATATTTTGCAGGTTGTGGAATTTCTCCTCCACCTTTTGGTAGCTCGTGCGTCCGCCCG
This sequence comes from Drosophila nikananu, assembly GCA_008042635.1. Lineage (NCBI taxonomy): Eukaryota > Metazoa > Arthropoda > Insecta > Diptera > Drosophilidae > Drosophila > Drosophila nikananu. Next base: position 8,102 of record VNJV01004063.1, on the reverse strand, counting down.
TCTCTCCAATTGGCTTTGGAGCGTTCTTAGGGAGACAGGAACGTTTTCTATTCTTTCATTCGGCAGTCCGACGCCTTCCTTTGCAAGTTCGTCGGGCGTCTCGTTACCATCGATGCCCTGGTGGCTGGGAACCCAGTAGATCCGCACTGACGTAGTCGTGCTGAGGATCTCTAGTGCCTCCCTGCTTGCCAGTACATTTTTGAAACTGACCGCTGACTGTTTACGAACAAGTCGACCGCTTAATGTGGGCGGTCTATGCTCTGCGCAAGCTCTGCCGTTTTCCCTATGGCAAATACTTCCGCCTGGAATATGCTGCATTGGCTTGGTAGCTTATACGACAGCCTCAATTCAGGGACTGTACAGTATATGCCCGCTCCAACTCCTCCTTTCATCTTGGATACGTCGGTGTATATATTGAGGTGTTGAGCATGGTCCGGACCTGTTTTCCAGTCGTCTGGTCCCATGAATGTAGTTGTTTTTACATCCGGGCACGTTTTGGTAACCATATAGTCAGATATACTGCTCACGTCTCGACCAATTGAACTATGCCCGAATCCTTGTAGAGACATATTTCCTGATGACACCTTGTGCCACCTTTCCTGCCATCAGTTTCGCGTGGATGTCTTGGGAATCTACTCCAAATATTGTTTCGAGTGCTTTTGTGGGAGTTGATCTCAGCGCCTCTGTTATGCAGAGCAGTGCCTACCGCTGAGTTCTCTCCATGAGCCTATAATACCGAGATGTAAATCCAGTGCATTGGAAGGGGTCTCTCACAATGAGCTGCTACGCGTCTTCTTGGATCCATATAGCGCTATGGTGGCCTTTTTTACCGTCTCTAGTACATTGGGCTTCCATGACAGCTTCATATCTAAAACAATTGACTAGTGTCTTCGGGGTCAGCAGGGTTGACCCCGGGGGACCCATTGCGGTACCTTGTATCCGCATTGTATCCTAGCTTTTTCGCCTCCTTATATGTCTCCCTGAGTGCTGCATGATCGAGCTGAGAGTCGATGGACAGACTCCCGTGATACTTATGCTTATCGTCAGCATATGCTGTTATTTTTGGGCCCTTTCTTTCGAATCTCTTGATCAGTTCGTCTACCACCAGATTCCACAGGAGAAGCGACGGGACCCAGCCTTGCGTCGTGCCCCTGTGTGCTCCTTTCACCATGGAGGCGGTGCCCCAATCTGATTATACCCGCCATTGGCCCGTCGCTTCTCCTGTGGAATCTGGTGGTAGACGAACTGATCAAGAGATACAGCTTAGAAGATTTCTAATCCACAAACTGATGGCGGGGGGCGTGTTGGCCGCTTCAAGGCGGTCCATTATAGCGTCTGTGGTCACGTTGTTGAATGCTCAGGATATATCCACAAACACTCCGAGGGCATATTCTTTGTTGTACAGAGCTCTCTCAATGGTGGCTATTAATGAGTGTAGTGCCGATTCCACTGATTTCCCTTTCGTATACGCTTGCTGGTTGGACGACAGAAGTCTACCCACATCGTTTTTGATGTATATGTCCGGCAGCTATTTTAGCGTCTTGAGTAAAAATTAGGTGAGGCTAATCGGCTTGGGGCTCAAGTGACCTGCTCTTGGCAGGAAGACAATCCGAGAAGTCGAGGCTTCGTTTATAGCGTAGAGCCATGGGGTGATCACTTCTTTGGTCACCTGGTGTTTTTATTTCCGCAAAGGAATCTATAGCCCATTGGATTATTCTCCATTGATCTTCTCCGGTTGCGAGGTCCTGGTGCTTGTTGGCATCGGATATCTCTGTGCATCCCTGGAAGTGAGCTTGCATTAGTGCTGTTAGGACCTCCTCAGTCCACTATCCATCGTCGCTTGAGCTCACTCTGTATGGTGGGTTTCTTCGATAGCAACTTCTAAAGTCTAGCCGTTTCTGGGGCCGTCTCGATATTGGAGCAGTAGTTTCTCCACGAGCTTCGTTGTGCCCTACGTAGTTCCTTCTTATAATACCTGAGTAGGATCTTATATTGCTCATAAATTATATTACTTTTAGCCTCTTTGGCGATTTTGTGAAATTCTCTGAGGTTATTGCGTTGGAGCGAAAGATTACCGTTCCACCAGGGAGGCTTGGTCCTCTTCCTGGCTCTGGATGTCGGACATGCTGCGCGCTGCGCAACTTGTAGTTTCCTGGAGAGGGTCTCTAGGGACCTTTCTATGTCTTCAGCGGATTTTACTAAGCCCGGAAAATTCGCGAGTCGTGACGTGATCGCCTTCTTAAACTTTCCCCAGTTAGTGTTCCGGGGGTTTCTGAAAGTGGTTGGTTTGGGAGAGTGGTCGAATTCGTAAAGGAATTGTATGTACTTATGATCTGAGACGGATAGTCTCTCAGGACTCTCCATACTTTGTCCCCTTACTAGTGTTATGTCTAGCACATTCGAGGAGGTGGGACCTACGAAGGTATGCTCTTCCCCCACGTTTGCTATGCATATGCTAGTGGATAGTAAAAAGTCAAAGAGTGACTCTCCTCTGTCTTTTATGTCGGGTGCACACGCAGTGATGTGCGTTAGCGTCTGCACCCACGACCAGTTGCTGGTCGTTCGGGCAGGCTTCTACCATGTTCCTGAGTTCCTCCAGTGGGCCCAAAAGGCGCTTCTTCTCGCTCTCCAGCATCACAACAGTCAGGTCATTCGCGCTGCAAAGAGACATAAGGTTAGCATGCAGACCCTTCCGTACAAGTACGGCGGTTCTATTCCTGCTTACCGATGGTGGATAGAATAGGTTGTAATTAGAGGACTTTAGTCCGGCAACGGCATTGCCCGAGGCAATCCATGGCTCTTGGACCAAAGCTATGTCGGCGGACCCTTGCTCCAGGGCGATGAGGAGTTCCGCCAACCCGATCTTGCTTTTATGAAGATTGAGCTGCAGCACCCTGAGTGGCATGGCTACTGGGCTCATCTCCATTCGACGGGTTGACTGTCAGCGTCTGGTCACCGTCCTCCACGTCTGCTTCGTCCAGCGACAGTCCCTAGGTTATTTTCCACCTCGCATGCGTTCAGGGTATGAGCATCCTTATACACGGGATGGCGCTTTTTGAGGCGCACGCTCCCCATGCCGCAAGCCATCTTCCCGTACCTCGGATAAAGGATGTTTTCTACCTCCTTGTTTATCTGGAGGACTGCACTTTTGCCCCCCTTCTTGGGTAATGGGGTCGCAAGGTGCAGAACCTACCAGTCCCCAGTTGGGATGTCCGGATTCTGCCGCTGCAGCAGCTTCAGTGCCCCGGTCCCCTTGGATTGCGATGGGGAATGGGCGCCCTTGGAATGGTCGGGATTAGCCCCTATCCACCGCCTCCAGCTGGGCCCCCTCCCACAACGCCTCCTATTGGCAGACCGTTTGCGTCAGCCACTTTCTCGTCGGGTCATCGTTGCATTTCAGGATTTTTACCCCGTTCAGCCACCCGGCACCATAAAATGTGGGCATGGGGGCCTAGGGGTCTTCCTCCATCCGTGCAAACAATGACTCAACGAGTCGCGCATGCACCAACTTCCATCCTTATTGGCGCTCTCGGCTGAGCGTTGCCTCTTGTTGGTAAGCGACTCCTCCACCTTGTTCGCGAATCCGACCGTTGATTTTATGTTCGGGAGGTTAGCGAAGTGCAGCCTGCCCTCCGCGACCCCTTGCTCGGTCCAGGTATGCTTTGTCTTCTCCTGTGGGGATAGGGCGGCTTTTTTCTGGATGCGAAGGCTGGCTATATTGCGCCTTAGCCTTCATCCCTTCGGCCCGACCGTGCGCGAGGAGGTGGTGCCTGGTTTCGGCAAGCGGAGAAGGCTTTCCTCCTCTTCTTTAGAGAGCTGCACGCTTTCCAGGTCCGAGTCTATGTCGACTATGCCACTTGAGCGGAAAAGCTTCCCTTGCGACGTTGAGACAGTAGCCTTACAACTGACATGACCTGCTCCCGTCAAATCAGAGGTGTGACCGCTGGCGACACGCAGAGGGGATTGCTACCCTCCGTGCCCGCCGTTGGTAGCAGTCACGCCTTCCACCGACGTTTGGGCTGATATTCCAGCCCGAGTTGAAACGATTTTGGTTTCCATTTTCAGAAACATACACAGGTTGATTTTCCGGGGAACCACCCACTTGCGTTTTATGCCTAACCGCCAGGCACCTCCACCCATGGCAAATAATTTATTTCCTCCGGCTTTTCCTGCGGAAGGAATTTACCCGTTGCCTTAGCTAGATACTGTATTACCGCGGACGGAGCAAGGAGCAGTGATTACCCGTTGGCCGGGATAATACAAAGCCCATTGCCCAGACGGCGCCCTCGTGGAGGGTTCAGATGGAGGATTTTCGCCAGCCATAAGACAAAATAGCTATATGTAATTATTGACAAATGGTGATTGGAGGAAAAAATTCTAGGAAATCGGTTTCTAAGTTGTTTAATAAAATTAATTTAAATTAGTCGAAGCCTGTCCTTTTAAAATATTGAGGCATCCTTCTAATGTTCATTTTTAAATTAGTTCATTCACAAGTAACTTAAAGTAGATGACTTCAATACAACGTTGAAACTTACAAACGTTGAAACGACTCCGCTTTAATACGAGGAGCGGAAGTAAAGTACTGACTAGCGATATGGAAGAATCCTCAGGAATAAACATCTGCTGCTCGGCACATCCGCATATTTTTTAATTCAGAAAATCATGTAAAGAAAAACTTCTTAATTAAATTGGGGTGATAATTACAAATAATATCATCATTTGTATATTAAATTATTGATTAATTACACAGTGCTACAAAATTGACAAAAGTGAATGAACTGTTGAAGTGTCCTAGTAGATATGGTTTATCTGGTCGAGTATAACACAAAAACAAGTTTGACATTTTTCTAACACCCTCAAAATCTTGATTTATTGTAAAAAACCCGTTTTTCGGTACTTGTAAAACTCCTGGCGTTTTTTATAGCTTAATGGAGTAGCTTACAGGAAAAAAACTTATTGTTTGTTTCGAATAAGAAAAACAATCTTTTTGCTTAGGAATATGATATTTGCACTTTTTTCGTGTTTATTCGACTTTAACGCCATTTTTTAAACAAATCTCCAATATTTCTCAATGATGCACACCTATTGTTGTTGTCTAGTCAATTACAAATAAAACAAGAAATTAAAAACTAACGAAAATTGATAAAGTTATGACGATTTTTCCCCCTTCAAAAAAAATTATCGTTTAGAACGCTCTAGAGTAACAAAGTGTAAAGGGAACGAATGAGGACAATGAAAGGGACTTTTGACAAAAAATTGGCATTATTGTTGTTTTTGTTTCCTTCCATTAAGTTATAAAAAACGACAGAAGTTTTCAAATTGGTCAACAACTTTTCGAGTAGGAATTTTTCAAAGCGAAAAAGTACCGACAAACGGGTTTTTAACAATAAATCAAGATTTTGAGGGTGTTAGAAAAATTTCAAACATGGTTTTGTGCTATACTCTACCAGATAAACAATCTCTACTAGGTCACTTCAAAAGTTCAGAATCACTATTACTGTTATCTATATTAATGTGGTCCTTTTATCTCTATAAATAGTGCACTATCAAAAAATTATCCATGCTGACATAAAACCAGGGAACTTATTACTGACGGAATTTGGGCATGTGAAAATTGCTGATCTTGGTGTGTGCAACGAATTTTTCGGAGATGATGCGAAAATAAGTAATGGATCGACTGCTGGAACACCGGCCTTCAGAGCACCAGAAACTCTGATTTTGGGAGAGGTATGATTATAGTTTAACTAATTTATAAATTGATGTATGCATAATCATATTTCTTTAACAAGAACAAATATTGTGGAAGAGCAGCTGATGTCTGGTCGTTAGGGGCAACTCTGTATTCTTTGATATTTGGAAATGTACCGTTTTTAGCTGAAACCGTACCCTTATTGTATGACAAAATTAGACGAGATCCTGTTGTGTTTCCAGAAAACATATATATTTCGGAAAATTTAAAAAGCTGCATAATTCAAATGTTGGACAAAGATGTCAATAATAGATCATCAGTTCCACAATTAAAGGTATATTAAAAAAAAAAAATTATAATTACATGAATTGCCACTTTATTAAGTTTTACATTTGCAGATGAATAAATGGGTAACCTCTGGTGGGCTATTTCCTTTGCCAACGGAGGAAGAAAATTGTTGTTTGGTTCAAGTTGATGATGAAGACATAAACTCCGTTGTCCGCAGCATACCTAAGCTGGACACTCTTATATTAATTAAAACGATGTTAAAAAAACATTCTTTCGGTAATCCTTTCGTTAAAGGTGATTCCGAAAAGTCATTGAGACCAAGTGGTTCACGGATAGAAAGATTTGTTCGTGCAGGTCGATCAAACTCAGCACCTGGTTCATATCATATGGCGGTAAACAGGTATAATAAAGAAAATGGCTAACAATCTTATTCAATAAAATAAAACATTTATAATTCTTTACAGACAGTTATCAGCAGACGTTCTACTTCCATCTGTAACAGAGAATCATTAAATTTAAAGAAATGAAAATGTTTGTCTTCGTTTTAATTAACAAAATATTTTTTGTTTGTTTTATTTTTGATTACGCGAGAGGCCCACTATACCCCCGCGGCCCACCGAAATTTCGGGCCTCCACGCACTGACCATCGAGCGTGGCAATGCTCGCCCGCTCCCCGCTCCTTAGCAATCATCGGCCGGTTCTCGGCACTCTTCCGCCGCTCCTCGGCACCCTTTTTGGACACGCTCGCCCGCACTCCGCTCCGATTTGATCTTCGGCCGCTCCGCGCACTCATCCACCCCTCCTCCGCCCTCTGTAGCTCCGAACTCCAGCTCTCGGTTTAGCGGTTAGAGCGGGCGAGAGCACGGCTCTATGTTTAAGCTTAGAGCAGTATCATGTATGCAGCGAAATAAAGCTGATGCGTCCCACGACGCCACCGCATTTTTATACCATGTACCGTAGGTACAAAGGTATATTAATTTCGAGCAAATATATGTAACAGGCAGAAGGAAGCATTTCCGACCCCATAAAGTATATATATTCTTGATCAGCATCAACAGCCAAGTCGATATAGCCATGTCTGTCTGTCCGTCTGTGTAAACGCCGAGAGCTCTGCAACTATAAGAGCTAGAGCCACCAAATTCGGTATGTAGGTCGGAATGTTTTGCACGCAGATCAAGTTTGTTTCAGATTTAAAAATTTCCCTACCACTCCCCCGCAAATCAATAAAAACGTTTTGCAGCCGCAAATATTACCATATATCTTTCTTTTTGTGCATAGGCATGCATATGTAGAACATGTATCAATACCGAAAATCTGGTAAAGATCGGGTGAAAAACACAAAAGTTATTTACTTATCAGTGTGCTATCTATTTGGCAGCTAGCAACAGGTGCATCCCAAAAAACAACAACAAAACTGATGAGCGCCAGAAACTAACTCCCGTGCGCAAAAAAGAGAGGAGGGGTTATCTCTGTCTCTGTCTTGCACACGCAAGTGCATGAGATGGTGGTGGTTTTGCAAAGAGCGAGTTTGTTTACATTTCTCTAATAGGCAAAAGTCGCAATAGGCAAAAGCGGCGATATATTTTGGTACATGGTATATAACAGTCGTTCACGAACGACTGTAGCTTTCTTACTTGTTACTTCTACATTTTCTCCTGCGCCGTGGGAATTTTCCACAACCTTTCCAAGACATCTTTAGTGGAGAGTAGCCTCCCTAAAAACATTCGAGCCGGAAACGGATATCCTTCCGCCCATCATCCAGCAGTTCCGGCGATTTTTTCCGCTAAAGATAAGTACGATCTTTCCTCCACCCCATCACTGCCGGTCTTCAGCAGCGGCCCGAACATTCAATTTCGTCCGCTGAAATTTATAGTGCTCATAGTCCGACGAATTTTCCATTCGTCTCCGCATTGTGTATGCCATATTCCTCGCCGTTTTCCGATTTCCGTTGTACATCAACTTGCCAACGGTCGAGGCATATGTACATATATATGTATGCATCCTCAACATACACACGCGACATATTTACATATATATTTCGGCGCAACTCCGCGAAAATTAACAAGTGAAAAGTGAAATTGTGTGGTGAGAAAAAAGGCATAATAAATATTGGCCAACCGGTGTG
>VNJV01004053.1:0-21599 GCA_008042635.1 Drosophila nikananu | reverse complement strand
CCAGACTGAAATCGGTTGAGTTAAAGCCAAGTTACGATAAAAAAACATAGAAGAAGTTACGATAAAAAAACATAGAAGAAGTTCGCGATTTTTGAGGCAAAAAAATGAAAGGGGTCACATAGTCAAAATTCTCAAAAATTGGCCAACAAATTATAAACCTAGTTTTAAATGCAGAATTGTTCTCCTATTAAAACCAAGTAGAAAAAACCAAACCAGACTGAAATCGGTTTAGTTTAAGCCAAGTTACGATCAAAAATCCACAGAAGAAGTTTGCTATTTTTGAGCCAAAAAAAAGTAAAGGGGTCACATAGTCAAAATTCTCAAAAATTGGCCAAAAAATTATAAACCTAGTTTTAAATGCAGAAATGTTCTCCATTAAAAACCAAGTAGAAAAAACCAAACCAGACTGAAATCGGTTGAGTTTAAGCCAAGTTACGATAAAAAATCCACAGAAGAAGTTCTCGATTTTTGAGCCAAAAAAAGTTAAAGGGGTGACATCTTCTAAATTCTCAAAAATTGGCCTAAAAATTATAAACCTAGTTTTAAATGCAGAAATGTTCTCCATTAAAAACCAAGAAGAAAAAACCAAGCCAGACTGAAATCGGTTGAGTTTAAGCCAAGTTACGATAAAAAATCCACAGAAGAAGTTCGCGATTTTTGAGCCAAAAAAAATTAAAGGGGTCACATAGTCAAAATTCTCAAAAATTTGCCAAAAAATTATAAACCTAGTTTTAAATGCAGAAATGTTCTCCATTAAAAACCAATTAGAAAAAACCAAGCCAGACTGAAATCGGTTGAGTTTAAGCCAAGTTACGATAAAAAATCCACAGAAGAAGTTTGCGATTTTTGAGACAAAAAAAGTAAAGGGGTAACATAGTCAAAATTCTCAAAAATTGGCCAAAAAATTATAAACCTAGTTTTAAATGCAGAAATGTTTTAGATTAAAAACCAAGAAGAAAAAACCAAACCAGACTGAAATCGGTTAAGTTTAAGCGAAGTTACGACCAAAAAACAACTGAAGAGTTCGCGATTTTTGAGCAAAAAAATGTACACATTTTTCTTAAATCGTTAATCGTTAAAATTGTCAAAAAAAAATTTACAAAAATTAATAATAATAATAAAATAATTTCATTTACAAAATATAGCAATATATTAAAATACATTTTTAAGTCATTATTCATAACTCCAATTTAAAGGAAATACAATTTTCCCTTGTCAATCCAAAACCCCTCTATTTTGAATACCTTTGAAAGAGCATTTTTGAAAACGACAAAAAAGAAGAGACCGTTAAACTCGGCAAGATTGAGATCTTAGACCGATGCTCAGGTGCTTTGCCAAAAGGAATTCCCCCACTGCTCACGCCCACTCCCACGCCCGCCCACTCGCTCACACCTCACTGACCTACATTCACCTGAGTTCGGTTGGGTTTGGCTTCAGTTTACAGTTCGTTCGGGTCGCCGTTTCGAGTGCCGCAGAGTTACTGCGGACGAGTGTTTGACAATTGGCTTGCGGAGTGTGTGTGCTGGTGTGTGCTTTTGTGTGGGGGTATTACAATATTTATGATTCGCATTCGCTTTAATTAAATTTGCAAGGTTTGAACAAGAGCAGGAAGTGTGAGTGTGAGTGGGAGTGGGAGTGGGGCAACGGACGAGCTGCGCTCAGTTGACTTTACGACTTGCATTTAATTAAAGCCAATTACCGTTGAAACTGACTATGAAAATAAGGGGAAGGCGTAAAGGGAACGTCGGAATTTGGATTGTATTAGCAAAAAGTTACATAAAACTTGCTTAACTTTTGCTTGATTTCATCAAGGCATTAAAGCCCAGAGTTTTGAATTATAAGAAAATAAACAAAGTAAAAGACAAAGTTGGGAAAATATAATCCAAAAGACAAAAATATATTTCTAAGACATGGAATATATTAATTTAATTATTAAAAAATAAAAGCTTTAAATATTTATTAATTAAAATTTTAGAAAAAAATTAAATTAACTTGTAACTGTTTTTTTTTTTTAATATCTTTTTAATAGAAACAGCGGTAAGCTGTTAAACTTATTTCCTATCAAGTTAGGAAAGCTGAAGTAGAAACAATGTATGTTCCTTTTCTTAACATTTATGAATTATCAATGTGGAAAAGAAAATATAAGGTTGTTTTCTAACAAGTTGTTATATCTTTTATATTTTCTTTTTCCATTTCAAGTTTTCCAAGCCTAAACCCTAAATAAAAACCACATAAACAAAATTAGGAAGACTGAAGTAGGAACAATTTCTGAATCATTTTGAAAAACTTGTCTACATATTCTTTTCTTTTAATCAAAATGTTTAAGTACCTAACATTTCCACCGTTTCCCAAATTTTTCACCAATAATAAACTACCTTAAAAACAAGGAACACTGAAGTTGAAACCTATTTTCTGGTTATTTTTAGCCTTTTCCCCTTATAAACCTCTTACAATTGATGTGCCTGAAAATCACAGCAATCTTCAATTGGAACCAATTGCAATCGATTTAGCTAATCGTTATTTTCCACCCTTTTTCCCTCTACCATTCCACTTCCAGCATTCCCCCGCCCCAAGCTCAATTGATGTGGCTTAGTGACAGTGCACAAGGAACGTTGGATATTGGAAAGTAAGAGTTTGTGTGTCTTTCCAGATTGGAGATGGCAAAGTAGTTGGGGGAATGTGTCATAAAATGAAGTTATCTTAATTAAAATGCAACAGTAAACAACAGACAAGAACAATAAGTGGTATTTATGCAAAATAACAATAAATAAACAATGATTGCAAGGCACATTCACACATACATATATACATACATATATACAGATATGGAAAATCATGCTGAGACTTTGACTTAAACTTTGAAATGAAGATATCGCCGCTGCCTCCAGATATTTTCTCCCCACTCCGTTTGTAACATTAATAAACAAAACGAAGCGCATGCTTATGAATAAACAAAATATACAAAACACGAGGCGAAGCATAGTGGGGGACGGGGAGCAGAATTCCAAGACGTCGACAAAAAAAAATCTATACAATAAATGGCAATAACAGCAACGCCAACAACAACACCAATGACTCCAAACAAACAAGAGAAACGGCAATAATAGCAATAACAACAATGACAATAACAACAGTTGAAAAAGTCAATGGACTGCAAAAACAACACACTAGCAACTACAGCTGCCGCTGCTGCAGTCGCCGTCACTGTCACAAAAACAACAACCTGCCAAGAGCGCGGAGCTCTCTCTTCGGCAGCTCTTACATTTGTCAGAGTCAGCTGTTAACTGTTAACCAGCTAACAGGTCTCTGTAAGTGATGGGCATTGAGCCGCCCCACAAAGTCTCTTAAATTGTTCCCTTTTGCATTGTAAATTTGAGATGGAAGTGTTTTTCATTGGTCAAAATTTAAAAAAAAAGTCTTAATTTGCATAAACTAACTATATTTTATAATTGTAATTTATGTAAATATAAAACAAAATTTGGCAGTCCTATAATAAACTATTTTAGGCCATGAAAAAACTTAATATTGGTACTTAATATTATTAAATATGTATAGATATAGGGATATGAACATATATAAATTGATTGGATTTTATATACAAAGAATTAAAAAAAAAAAACACTTTTTTAACTTAATAACTAGTACCATTTAATTTAATTTAAAAAGTACATCAATTACATTCTTTTTCCGTAAAATTCTCAACCGTTTTCAGCTAGAAGCCATTTATTTTGTTTCCCCATACAAAACCCTTAATTTAAAACGGCTCTTAATTTTAGCTAGAAAAAATCTATATTATTAAAAAAAAATTCCAACTGGTTTCAGCTTTTAAATAAACATTCTTTCGTTATTGAAATCGATTACCAACTTTTCATCAAATTTTTACTATTGTATTTTATCTTTTCTTAATTTACCATTTTGTGCAAAACTACTGATTCAACTTATCGATATTTGACTGTATCCCACGACCTATGATGTCAGATAAAAAAGAAAAACTAGAGTAAAGTGGGGGAAAAGCGCGTAAAGCGGGGACTTTCCAAGTGCTTTTCCCTGGCAACATAAAAAAGAATCTTTCAACAACTTGCGGCCGAATCAATAAGAAATGTTTATAAATTTATTTCCATATATATATTTTTTTATGGGCTTTGCTTTTAGTCGGTGGCGTTCTCGCTTTTGTTTATACAAAAATAGCGTGCAATTGTTTCAGCATGTTCAACGGAGGGGATGTAAGGGGTGAAAGAAGGGTGAAGGAGGAGCCATAAAAAACGAGGGGACTCAAGTGGAGTGCAATTGACGCCATCGATTAAACAAGAATGGGAATCACTTGCCGGAATGGCGCCTGTGTCGGGAGCAGAACGAAAAAAATAAGAATAAAACTAACAAAAACCATGGGGAAAAATGTGAGGAAAAACCTCGAAGGCAGCAGAAGGCAGCGGCATAAGAAAAATCTTAATCACCGACTGGGGAAAATAAGGAAAGCCATGGAAAGCTGGTCTAGCTGGTGACGATGGCAACGACCCTGACCTTGTTCCAGGTTCCTAGTGGGTGGGAAAATATACCTCCCCGACAAATGAGGATCTCGAACTATACATAAATTCCTTATGCCTTGCAGATATTCATTTCAGAGAATCAAAATAATCAGCAAGACTTTAACTAAAACCAAATCTATAGTAATATATAAATTCCCAAAGAAAAATTATCATATCTGGCTCATTCTTAATGAAAAATATTAAGTAAATAAACAAAACTGAGTAAAATAAAATAAATATTGAAATAGAATATTCTAGAATACGAAATATTTTTTATTTATTTATTTGGACTTTGGTAAGAGCGTAAAAAATATATATAGTGCTTGTTGATGTGCCATGAAAATCAAGGCGAAGATATACATAAGGGATATATCCTTAGATATCTTATGAGTACTCTTCAAGTTACAAGAAAATTATTTAACCTACAACAAAAAATCAGGAAAAACAAGTAAAGTATATAAAAAAAGATTTCGAAACAAGGACAAATGAGAACTTCGCTGGAAACTCAACACAAATAGAGCTCACTTGCAGCCTTTGCACCTTTTGTGCATCCTTTCTACCATTTTCCAACCTTTACCACCCCCCTATTTCCGCCCAGCACTTCAGGACACGCTAGACATATCCGCTAAAACACTGAAAATAATACAGATAAAACTTTTATTCTAATAAAATAATTAATATAAATATGAAAAATATCAAGAGCTTAAAATTGTTTCCAAAAGAAAGCTTTAAAAATGTTTAAATAATTTGTTTGTATTTAAAATATATATAATTTAACTTTAAGCCCGTTTCTTGCAGTGCACAAATGTCAGGAGTCAGCGAGAAAATCCGACTGACAACCCACGAATGTGGAGCAATCATAATTCCTGGCTTTTATCATCAGCTGGCAGCAGCAACACGGAAAACAAAAGGGAAATGCTCATTAAACGTGAAATGACAACGGAAAAATTATGGTGGGGGGGAGTGGGATGGGTGGTTGACTATTTGAGGTTGGAAAAACAAGGCCGAAGTGCAGGAAATGTCAGCGTTGACAAGAAAATGCACTCGCTATGCCAAAAGGATATACACTTGACACACACACACACATGCTAGGACATGAGCCATTAGCATATAGCTGGAAAAAGGAGGTGGAAAAGCCTCTGAAAAGGGGAGTAGGGTGGGAGCCAGTGGCTGGGGGGTGCATGTTTTCCTAGCCAAGCCAAGTTGGAAATGGAAAAATGCTGGCTAAAGCAGCATTAGACGGGGACTCGGGGGCTCTGTCTCTGTCTCTGGCAGAAAGGTTCAAAGTTCAAACAGGCCAAATCGGGGCCATCAATGAAAACAAACAAACAAAGTGCTCCACAAGAAAAATGACCAAGACAAATGGTAGAACAAATATATTAAGGATCTTCTGCATTCGAGGAAGGTGGCAATTAACTCGAAAAGTTTCAGGAAAAGCCAATAAAACAGAGGCTTTGTTTTAATTATTAAAGAAAAAAATGTATGTCTTAAATGCCTGAAAAAAATATGTGAAAACATTATAAAGATGCCTTAGAAGCTCTAAAAAATATACATATACATATTAATTTCTTAAAATTATACAAAAATTAGCAACATTATTTTAATTTACATAAAAGGGATATCTTTAAGGGAATTTAAAAAAATTACTACTTTAAAAAAGAAAGAAACTTGAAAATAATATTGCAAATACAACAACACATGTATAAATTCGTAAAAATTAATCATTTCGCCAAAAACTGCTTGAAAAATTAGCTTAGCTAATTTATGCTTAGGCTTATGCTTCTTTAATAAAAGAAAATGGGGGAGAAAATTACAAACATACAACAGAAAATGAAAATGATGCATAGATAATCATTAAGTAACTCTTCTTGCAATCAAGTCATCTAAAACCCCATCTGTTTTATTTACCTCACCAAAATCAATAATCTGCCGGTTTAAATACCAAACCGACCTCGTTTGTCACTAAATGAAGTCAGCATGAGAGGGCCAAAAATATCTCATTACATTAGTCTTACCTCATGCCCCACCTCATGCTTCACTTTTCAACGTGCCACAAAAATGAACCACTTGCCACCGACTTTCCACCATTTTCGTATCAATGTCAGGGTCACTGGCAATGAGCAAAAACCAAGAGATACAAAAAATAAAAAAGAAAGAAAAAAGAAAACGATGAAAATAAAACCCAAACTGCTGCGGCAAATGATGATGACAAAATGAGGGGGGGAAATGGGAGGAGTGAGAAAGAAATGAGAGGGAAATGTAAGGTGTTTTGTGGCCAATTGGCAGGACGATTTCCTGCATTTTTCATTTGGCCAATAATCACAACATTTACCAAACACCATAACTAACATGCAAGCAACCAAGCAGCATCTTTCGATGAGCATCTTACTCTTCTCTCACTCCTCTCACTGCGCTTATTTCTCACCACTTTTCCTGTGTATTTTCCCCTTGTAAACTGCTTGATTTCTTTCCGCCGTAAATTCACATTTGACCCCCCCAATTTCCCCTAGTTTTCCCTACCTCGTCGTGTTCCTCGTGTTATATAGCCAGTCATTTAATCAATTATGCAAAAAACGATGTCGACGTCGACAGCGAGGACGATGTATCGTAAAATGTTTGCCACGGTTACACAGGTTGGCCTGAAACCCGTATCCTTAACCGTGTCCATGTCTCTGTCCTATATCCACCCACTCTCCACCTGCCCGTGGCACGTTTACCTTTTCTTTTATAAATAATTAATTAAATGTACAGCACTTTTTGGAAACTGCCTTCGTTTTCAGGAGGGTTTTTCCTTGCAGCCAGGACACGGACACGTGTGGCAATCGCAGTTACACGCTCTAAGGACTCATTCGGGGCAGTTAGCAAGCCACTTGGAACAAGGACAAGGCCAATGAAAGACTGCCAAAAGTTAATACAGGCTTCGGGCTTTACTTAATAAGCATTAATAGCTTTTACTAGTCTTTATATAGATTTAATTATAATTTATATTAAAATACAAATAAATACCAAGTTTTTAAAAGTATTTTTATTTTCTGCAGAATGCTTTTCTATAACTTATTCTAAAAATCATGGGCTTTAGGCTCTTTGAAGTATACCCATATTTTCCCCTAGAAATTAGCACTTTAAAACCTCGACTCCTTGTGAAATTCAACCAGGATAAGACACGGTCTAGAGTCCTGGGTTTCCCAGCGATATCTGCAATATATATCCCCACTGCGTTGCCTTTCCTGCCCCCCCATAGAAGATCCTGGCGAATTGCTTCAAACTCAAGAGCTTCGTGCCATGAAGCACTTGAGGCCAGGCCAGGCCTGGAAATATACAGAGTATATAGAGAGTGAGTGAGGGGTGTAAGCTGGATGTGTGTGCAGTGCTGTGCTGTGCGGAGTGTTGGCCAAAATTGGCCAAGTGAGGCAACATCACGTAGCCGCCCCGTTTGCCAGAGAGCCACTAGCCTTTTGCCAGCAAAAGCAGGCAGCAGCGACAGTCTCGGTTTCGGTTTCGCTGGCTGACTGTTTTTTGGCCATTCTGGTCTATTTTGGTGGGGGCGTGGCAAATCTGTGCACAAACACACACACAAGGGCGATGTCCCCCGCCCAAAATAATCTACGGCAATTGCATATGGCAGGCAATAAACTTGGTCAAGTCTAAAAACAACCGCTGAACGACTGCCAACTGCGGTTGCACAGCAGAGTTGGTTTTTGGGGGCTTTTTCTTATTTCTCTTGTTTTTTCTTGGTTTTTGTGAGGGGTTTCAGTGGGTGGTGCAGTGCTCTTGACATGTTTTTATTAAAGTTTCCTCCGTTTCCGGCCACGTCTTCCAAAGAAAAGCCAGAAGGGTTGAGTAGACAAATGCAGCACAAAACAAAAATAAAATTGTCTCGGGCTTTGCTCTTCTCTTCCTCTCTCTATCTTCCCCTCTATTTTTGCTGCCCCTTTCATTCATTGCAAAGTTTAGTTCCTGATACTCTTCCTGTGTTTCCCATATGTTTCAAAACTTTCAAACAAGCTAATAATTGTTTAAAAGTTTGAAATGTATGAATACAAATTCCAGCGACCCCGAAAAGCGCCTAGGAAACCAGAGACTTTGTCCTATGTTCGTTGCTCAATAGAGGTACCGCGTAGGAGGGATATTAGGTATTAATGTTTTTAAAGGGGTTTTAGTAGATACTTTCCCTCTGGTCCAATTTCCAGCCCAGAAATCGTTACATGCTATTTTTTCTGACTGAATCACGCATTGCTTGGTTATTTTTTCTTCCCGAATTCTTACTTGAGAATTTTAAAGGAAATGTTTCAGGTCACTGTTGGCAAAATGGAAGGGCTAATACGAATAATATAGGAAAATATTGATCATAATTATATATTTAACATTTCTCTACTTAATATTTTTATATTTAAAAAAATGTATTTACAAAAATATTTTTTAAAAATATTTTCAAAAATTTATTTACAAAAATACATTTTTTATAAATCTGTGATGCTTTTTAGAGGTTTTAATTTGAATACATTTGAATGTCCAGGCAAGGAATCTCATGAGTAAAAATGTTGCTAATTGATTAATACTTTGTCCGATTTTAGTTTGCCCCCAAATTCCTATTCGAGAATTATAAAATCATGGATGGGTAGGCCAACAATTGCTGGGAAAAAATTACCCATTTAATATCTGTAAAATCTTAAGAAGTGTATTTGAAGGTACATGCAAAATCTTTTTCTTTTAAATTTTCCCTTTAGTTTTTGGTTTAGTTTCTTGATTTTTTGTTATTTTTTGTTGCCGTTGGCCAAGTTATGTTTATGTTGCGTGCGTGTTTAGTTCATGGAATTGCGATTTCAGGTTTGCCTTTAGCGCCCAGCACCCAGCAGCAGCTGTGCCTTTCATAAAAACTGCACTCCATTCTACTTTCGGGTGCATAAAACGCATTGGGGTTTCATTTCGACAAATATCCGCTCATCTAAGACCTCAGAATCTGACCCACATCGTGAGGAAACTTTCAAGATTTCCTTCCCCTCCCCCAACAACACGCAGGAATGAAAACTACAGAAAAACAAAAAACCAATTACTCGCCGCAAATTTCCAATTTCAGGATTTGGGCTTTTCCTGGCGAAAGCCTCAATTTGGGACCGAATAGAAAATAGAAAAAGCCAGAAGAGAGCGAGAGCCCGAAAGTGTTGAAAACAGCACAACAAAGCGATGGACAAAACAATACTGCAATGAAAATGAAAATGAAAATGACATCAACAATTTCCTTGGTGACAAAACCTGGCAAAGGAAGGAAAATGGCAAATGGTAGAAATGGAAAAAGTAGATGGAGAGAAGAAGAAGGAAGTCAGGGGGAAATGTCAACCCTTGCACTGTCTTGGGGACGTTGTAGGTGAAAACGGCAGGAAAACCCCGACACAGTCACGTATCCACGTGTTGGCAGGACATCGCAAAAGGAGGGTGGAAAGCCCACTGAAGGCGCCAACGGTAAATGCACTTTGAATGGCAAAGTTTACCTGTCACTGGGGAGATGGCAAAACCGAGTAAAAGACTCCAAATGCATCGGGAAAATGTCCCAGGGGAAAGGCAATCGCAGCCTGACTTGTCTCTTAAAAAGATTACTTAAAACTACAAAGTAAATGGCATTATTAGGTATAAATAACTAAGCGGAGATTAGGTATAATATTAACTATAACCTAGGATCAGCAATCCCTGTAAATACACTGAACTTTTCATTTTATAATCTAACATAAAAAAGGGGAAAATCGTTTTAATGACACCGATAAGCGATAAATTAATAAATAAAATGACTAAGAGGGGATGGCGATTGCATAGCTGAGTCCCGGTTTACTCATTAAAAACTAGAAAACTATGAAATGATAAACCTAAAACCGAAGCCAAGGTCCCCACTTAATTGAAACATCACAATCGGCGGCATTCTTGGGAGCCATCGAATCAAACAGAAATGCGCATCCGATTGATATAGAATTTCAAAGATGCCTGACAACAGGCGGCATTCCCAAATAGTTGGCCAATTCCGACTATATACCCAAGGCAATCCCTGAATCGGAATCCGAATCCGAATCCGAGTCTGAATCCGGCAATCCTAACCTACCCCACCCCCACCCCGGGGAACGGAGGGAAAAACCCCAAAACAAGAGAACTAACAGGGGGAAGGAACTGTGTACGAAGCAGGAAGGAGCTGGGAGATGGCCCAGGAATGTAGCACCAAATTAACATAAATTCCAAGCAAAAAGGTAAGAAAAAAAAATACTGCTACTTATACAACTCATGAGGTGGCAAACGGGGGGCTGGGAAAAAGGGGTGCGGGAAAACTAGAAGTCGAAGCTAGGTGGCAAAAAGTTCAACGACAGCAGACAGACGCAAAAGGAAAGCGGCGACAACAAATAAAACAGCAACAAGGACAGCGATGTGGAGCAGTCACGGGGACGAGGAAGGGTGTGGGATATCCTAGGAGGTGGGTGGTGGGTGGTGCCAAGGCTCCTTTTCTTTTTTTTTTGCAAACGGAAAGGCAGACCGTTGTTTTCTGCTATGTCTACAGTGTCGCTTTACCAACTATTCCCACAAGAAAAATCAATGGAATTGTTTGGTATATTGCGCCATGTTTGACTCACCCCCCGCCACCACCCACCAGCACCCACTGCTCACAACAGTCGAGCTCAAGATTATAGGAGACTTGGCTTTAATAAAAAACTAAATAATAAAGCTGCTTTTGACAAAATAAATTGATTAAAAAAAGTTGTCAATAGTACAAAATAGAAAACTAATAAATACCTATATATAAATTGTTTAATATATTTAAGAATTTTCTTATTTGTTTGTTTTTTTTTAATGTTGTTTAAAATAAAAATACATCTCTCCATAAGTACATTTTCTAAACTACATATACGGTATATTATTTGTTTAATTAAAGAAACCCACACTTAATAATAGGAATATTTGTATAAGGTATATATATGTAATAATTTTAAAAATGTATAAAAAATATATTCACTTCTGTAAGTATTTATATTCTCAGAAAAATATATTGTTTCACAAAAAAGCTCGCTTTTTTAATCCGTCTTTAATAATAATTAAAAAAAAAATATATATTAAATTAATAGGAAAAAATATATATTTCTTAATATAAATTCATTTTTCCAAAATTAATAAAAAAAAAATAAATAAATATAAAGAAGTTTGCGCTTTATAATAAAATGTGGCGAAATCATAATTATTTTTCCGCTGCTGTGACTCCTGTTATTCTTTCTTGATTTGCTTGCTCACTTTTCTGGTGTTCTTTTTGTATTTTCTTTCTTGTTTGTTGTGCTTCATCCTTTAGATTCAATGTTTTTTATATATTTCATTTTTTTTTGCCAAATTAGGCGACGACAAATCAAGTGATTTTCCCTCTCTCCTGCTCTCTCTTACTACCTTTAAATCCCAGCTGAGCGCTTATTGACATACTTACTGAAAAGCTTTGGGGAGAGAGGGAGATGGCTAGCTAGCTGTCACGATCAAGGATCTGGCAAAAACAAAACACAAAAAAGGCAAAGTTTTCATACACACCTCTCTTTGTCTTGCTCTTTCGTTCTAACAGCTGGTGGCTACTGCTGTAATTTTATTCTCTCGCTTCGACAGCTTCATCATCATCATCATCATCATCGTCGTCGACGTCTCGCTCTTCTTCTTCGTCTCTGGCATTTCCATCATCATCGCGAAAGTGGAATAAACGGCCGCATGGGAATTTCCCTATTCTCCTGCTCCTCCCACTGCATTCGCAGTCGCTGCCGCTGCCTCAGTCGACGTCGATGTCGGCCAAACACGTGAGAGAGAACTTGCGCACAGTTCTTCTTCTTCTTCTTCGTCTTTCACTGGCTCTTCTTCTTGTTCGTATTCAGCTTGCGCTGTTGTTGTTCTGTGCCTGCCTCACTATAGTTTTTGTTTTTGTTTGTGGCTCCCTTTGCCTTGCGCTTGCCTTTCTGCTGTTTTTGTTGCTGTTATTGCGGCAAGAAATAAAAAAAACGGTGACGGTAAACGGCGGCCGCTGCTGTGTGAATTGTGTTTTTGTCTTTTGAGCGTTTACTTTTTTATTGTCTTGCGGCTGTACTCAGTATTTTGCATCTTTCGCCAAAAAATCTTAAGAAACAGCTGTCGCCACTTAGTTGTTGGTATATTGCACTTGTGGTTGTTGCTTGTTTGCTGTTTGTTTTGCGCCAGGCAGGCACTCTTGTTTCTCTCCACGTTCACAAACACACACACTAACTAAAAACATAAAAAAATATCTGTGGCCGAGTGCAGTGCAATTTCTGTTTAGGCAATAAGAAAACTCTGCACCAACAATTGGATAAACAAATGCGGAACGCGAAAAAACGCCGACGCGGACGAGACAACCAACTTGACGCCACGACGAGTAAACCGTTATGTTTGGTATTGCCAGCCCAAGCGAAGAGAATGCTCTGAGAGCTGTGTTTCGCTAAAGAGAACGCCCCTCGCCCACAACTGGTATTAAAGAGAGCGGATAGCCGCGCTCTCAATGTTAGCTCAACAGTTGTTTTTGGGCGGCTAACAGTTGAAGTTAACAGAGTTCTGTCTACAATTAATGTTACTGTGCATTTATATTGTTAAAAAATTTAATCTTAAGCTATCATTAATTTTAACAAAATTTGTGATCAAATTATATTTATTTTAATTGCTTGTCGTGTCCAGAAACTGCATAACAGGGAAGCTAAAGTAAACTGTTAAATACATTTTTTTAAGTTTGTTTTTATAATAAATTATTTATAAGACTATATTTGAGGTTTTATTTAAGATTGATTATTTATTTGTGGTTTAATAATGCAAAACTTAGTTAGACATACATATATTAATTATAATTTATTTACTACATAATTATTGTATTATGATATATTGTATTTTATATTTATATATTATTTTTTCTATTATTAATTACTAAATTAAATCTTGATAAAATAAAAAAAAAAATAAATAAAAAACATTATTGTTTTATATTGTTCTGTAGTCAAAATAAATTTATTAAATTGAAAAATAATTTATTTTGCAGAAAAAATAAATAACTAATTACGTTGTTATAGGGAATCACTGTAAATATCTATATTAATTATGTTTAAATAAATTTAAAGGAAAAATAGTTATATAGACTTAAAGATATAAAAATAAATGTAGTTCAAGGACCCAAATTTATGGCTCTTAATTTTGTAGCATGCTTTTGATCACGTTGTCAATTGATTTGAAATCTTTAGCAATTTCTGTGGCACACCTGCTATGATCTTTAAGGATACCCAGAGCCGTTGTTACCCTTCTCGAGCATCCCCTATACCTTTTCCATTATAGGCCTTTTCAGGGTGTGAAGTCCCGCCCCCATTCTCCTTCCCCCTTTCTCCTTTTTCAGCTAGCTTTCAGAGCAATTAACGGGATTCCAATGTGTCTGGCCGGCGCTGCAAAGTGCAGACTCTGACGGGAAATTTCAAAAATTTCAATTCACAAAAATTCACAGGAATGTGCTCATGTGTGTGTGTGTGTGTGAGTGTTTGGGAGAGTGTCCTTCCAACGGAGTGTCCAACCAAATGTCTGCCCCCAGCCATGTGATGCTCCTCCTCCTCCTCCCTCTCCTCTGTGTCTGTCTGTGTCCTGCAGCAGGTGCAGGTGCACGGAGGTCCTGCAATCAAAGAGTCATCGAGTTGAGGCAGGACACCCACACAGAGAGGGAAAGAGAGAGAGAGACCGAACGCACTTCAAGGATTCAAGGAAAAAACCTATGCCAAAGGATCCTCACGCATAAAGAATCCAGGCCTTAATTTACTACAAAAACACCACGAGTTAATAAGTTAAAGCATTAAAGTTATTTACAAATCGGTGGGCAGTCCAATCCTTGGTGGTGATCATTGTCCAAGGATATTTACGATAGGAACTTGCTACGTTAAGTGGACTCCTGCCTGGAAGGATGCAGCTGGGCACTGTATGCAGTCGCAGTTGATGGCCATCAAGTGGACCATGGCCAAGTGATTACACGTGCCCATAAACAACACAGTCCACCCGCCCCCCTCTTGGTCCGGCAAAACAGGAGACAAAACATGGCCAGCAAGGACATGGCAGGACGACAGTTGGCTGTAAAGATTGAGATGGGGCTTTGCCAGTGCCATCGTCATCATCATCATCATCATCATCATCATGGGAGAGCTCTCCTTTATCTGTGTGTGTGCTTGTGGCGAACTCAGCTGGATTTATGGCCAGGACTTCAGTTTTAATTTAGACCAGGTGCCAAATAATTAAGACAGGATATGCAGGACTGTCTGTGACTTAAAGATGCGGCTCCTCTAACATACAATTTGCTACCAAAATTAATCCGAATCTGTTTTTTTTTTTACTTTTCATCAAAATAATATTTTCCTTTAAGGGCATCCCTAAAAATAATAATATTTCAGCGCCTTTTTCGGGCCTAAACTGTGACATTTTCCACGGTGTCTGGGAGCCTGGAACCATCGTAAGCTAAACTATTTTAGTGGCTAAACTAGAAGCCTGAAGGAAATATGCTGGCAGGGATAATGCTGAGAACTGAGGACACGACACACCGACAAAGTCAATAAATTTAGTGGCACTGGATTGGCCCCCGAAGAAGCTGGAATCTCAGTGAGCCTGAGAGCTCAAACTGGGCCCGGGAGCTGCGACTGCACTTACTTAGCCAAGAAGCGAGGACTCCTGGCCATCTGCAGCAGTGCACCTGCACCTCAGCTCAACTCAACGCCACTCCTTGGCCCAGGTCCCAGGTGCCTATTTTAGCTGCTTTTAACTTGGTTATGGCCTCGGCAACGTCTTGGCCGGCTTTTAAGGATAATATCAAGAGCTACAAAAAGACTGGGCGCAGATAGGGTTAGTTTATACACTGATTTCAGCAATTAGATCTTGGCTTTAGCTGGTGTCTGACTCTGCTCCTGCTGCTCCTGCTCCTTTTTCACCTACTTCCCTTCTTGTGCTGTCCCCCAGGGAGTCCTTCTGGCGCGAGGACACCAACAAACAACTGGCGGCCATTAAATCCACGAGAGTTACGAGCTTGTTGCCTGCATTATGAGCCAGCTCAGCTTAACCTGCGGAGCACTCCACAGCTCCTGGTATGTGTGTCCTCCGACAGGACTAAATGTGATCACGCAAAGCGCATAAACAGGACCCAGGCCAGGAGCAGATGGGCCGGCCAACGGAACTATAAAGCATCGGGCGAGGACGTGCAAAGTGATAATCATGCGAATACAACAGATGAAGCGAGTTTGCCAAATCAACATCGAAGTCTAGATGGCCTTTAGAGCAGGAAATTATATTACTGAAGTAGATTTTAACTAAAAAAATTATAAATAAATAAGTTAATTTCTTATAAATCGAAAGAAATCGATTAAATATCGATTGAAACTAGATATTTTAATGACTTTTTCTGGGTGAAATGGAAATGAGATTGGTTTAAAAAATATAATGTTTCTAGGTCTTAGTTAAAATTTTATTTTATTTATTATTAATTTTATAACAACACCTATCGAAAATATTGAAATTGCGAATGCTAAAATTCGTGGCTGTTTTAAAGTAAACTTATTAAAGCCATGCATCTTTTTTAGTTTAAAAATAAAAGAAATAATTTTTTTTTAATTATCTGATTACAACATACTTATCTAAAATTACGATAAATCTTATTCGATGTTGTTTTAGAAAACAAAAGATTCCTGAGAGAACTTATATGTCTATTTAGTTCAAAATAAATTAAATTCTTACTTAAGGTTGCTTCAAAAATGGGCATATATCGAAACATATCGAAACTTATAGAAATATACAAACAAATATATAAGAATACATATATTTTGACCTATTTAAAATATAACTCTCAAGGGGTTAGTTATAAGCTTATTCAGTTAACAAAAAATTAAAACCCCTTCTTAAGGATACTTCATAAATATGCATATATCGAGAATTATCGATAACACAGAATAACCTCGTTATTCTTAACATTACTTATCGATAGCTTAACTAAGTGGTAACTTTCTGCGATTCCACTTCTTTGCCCCAAATCGTTATACCCTTTTGTGATGCCCTAACAAAAGCGTATGACAGATTGTGCCGCCAACATACACACACACACACACACTTGGTGTGGGTGTGCCCAACCCCTAACATTCGCATCCGCCACCGCATCCGTATCCGCATCCGGTGCCGTGTCTCCTGCCGTGTAACCAATGCGCCGTACGTGTGCCCAGCACTCATTACAAATGAAAGCCGAAAGCGAATGAGTCGCACCTGTGCCAAGGTGTTGACAACACCAAACATACGGCATACACGCCCTCTGAATGGGGGTGGGAGGTAATAGGGGGACTCCCGTCCAAAATCGGGATACCCCGGCGACGTGCAGGCGAACGACGCAATGCGCCGCTCTCCGCGTTGTGACTGCTGAAATTAATCACAGTTTCAATCAAACATAAAATAAACGCTGAGATTTGCCTCGACACTCCTGACAACTGCACGGTGGTGGGACAGGAGGCGGCAGGTGAATGGGAGACAGGTGAATGCGAAAATGTGTTAACTATTTGGGGACTTTTCGGCTTGATTGGGAATTCGGGCTTAACGGGAACAGAACGGTTTTTGGGGCTTTTGTGGGATGTCATTAGTTCGTAAATTAATAAACAGCAAAAAAAAAAAAAAGATTCTCACATGCATTCGGTCACACTAAATCATTAAGAATTTAGTAGGTCCCATAAAAAATAATATTAAAACTTTCCAAACAGAAACTTTTTTTATGACGAAATAGTTTTAGTATTTTGATGTGTTAACAAGTCATGGAATGTATAAAGGATGCTTATCAAATGCATTCGGTCACACTAAACCCTTAAAAAGCCAAATTGAACTCTAAAAAATTATATTTAAAAATAAATACTTTTAATTTCAATTAAATTCCTGATGTTTTCATGCAAATACAGGGATAAAGAAGAATAATTTGCAATAATTTTTATTCTATTCATTCTTACAGAACATTTTTTACAAATAAAATTTAAAAATTAAAAATTACCCTTGAAAAAAATATACTAATATGTATGTTCATTTATTTATTTACGACTTGTAAAATTTAGATAAAATTCCAGCAAACAATCATTTTTAATTTCATCATAAACATGAATCAAGGATCTTTTAAATCTTTCTCTTTAATCACAGAAAGTAAGCTAAGACAAGAGTTATTTCTTGTCCATTTCCAGCCTAAATTATTATATTATTATTTATTTATTTGAATAATATTTATTGCTGACGTTCGTGGATAATAATTGATGCTTAGTTTGGCTCAAAACAAGAATGTTGGCTTTACCTACAGTCTTACAGTCCAGACAGCCCCATTTTTTCCAAACCCAAAAGAAAAAAGCACCTTGGAAAATGTGATTTAATGGCGGCGCGTGCGTGGGTGCGTGTCATGTAGACATGGTAATTTTTCAGACAATTACACCAGCACACCCCCACACTCCACACACACACACACATGATGCATAACCGCCTGCAAGTGAAATATTATTCAAAAATCTGTAACGCCTTCTTCTGCGCCGAAAACCAAAGTCGAGCCAAGGCTCCGGCTCCTTTTTGGCGTAGTGAAAATTTATTAGATCAGGCGGAGCACTTAAGGAGTTGCCAGGAGGAGAAAAGAGAACCCTTTCCCTTTTCCCATTTTCCCACATTCGCTTTTCCCCCAAACCCATTACCCAGAGTCTTCAGTTTCCCTTTGAACTACATTAAGAAAATCACTCGAAACGGAAACTCGACTCAAATCAACTGCAGCTGCTGGTCGAATTGAATTGAATTTATGAACCCGGCCCAGGCTTTTCCCCATTTTCACTCCTTCACGTGTGTGGGGGAGTGGGAGTGTGTGTGTGATGTGGTGGGTGGTTGGATGGGTGGGCGTTTGTGTCATTAGGTGGGGAAATGGAAAATGTTTTATTGCCCGTGTTTCGGCCTGAGTTATGTGCGGGGCCCTAACACGAGATTTACATTATGCTCGGCAGAGGAATTACTTTCTTTTACTGGAAAAATCTAAGGCCACCTTTTGGGTGCAACTGTACCCAAGTCAAGGCTGATGGATCGCCGACTCGATGAAGGTAATGCTTAATCCATTTTAATGAATTGACAGTCTAGTTTTTTGGGTAAGAAAATCGTTTTTTTTTTAGCTTTTACTAATTCGCAAATGTTATTTTTTGATTATTTTCATGTTAACACATTTTTGTTTTACTCTAATTTTTGTTAAAATATTGTTAAACCATTTTATAAATCTTCATAAATAATTTATTACCAATTCAAAGTGCATTTTATGGGTTTTAATTTTTTATTTTATTATTTATTACTATTTATTATATTAGGAAGTCTTTGAATTTGCTTCATTTTTGTATAAAAAAATTATTTTTTATTACTTTTTCAAAACTTTCTTTGAAATCTTATTTTTTGCCCTATTCCTATTTTACCTTAAACTTAAACTTCAATTTATAATTAAACTTTATTTAATTAATTGCCATTATTAAAGCCTTTTTAAATTATTGTATATAAATACAGAGTAAATGTTATGGTTATTATGAATTTTATGGACATTATTATTAACTATTATTTTTTATGATGGTATTTTTAAAATGTTATCTTACTTTTGGTAAAATTAAAACTGAAACCATTTTTTAACTCTGCTTAAATCATTTGTTTATGAATTTTATATACATTTAGTGTGTGTAGAACTTAATTTTAAGCTTAAAATATTTTATTCTCTGCATGTATATATATTCTCTGAATATATATAATTTAATATTCTATAAAATCAGCAAATGAATTCAATAACTCATTATATATCAATAAATATTCTTTAATTTAAATGTTCTTGAAACATAATTTTTTCTAGCTTTGAACTTTCATCACACAGCAACTCCAGGGGTTTTTCCAGTTTCTCCTAATATGTTTGTAAGCAGGAAAGTAAGGTTTCCCCTTTAAACACATCCCCAAAAAAACCAAACGGAGCTGTCCCCCCCCAGTGCCCACACCTCCGTCCCATGCTTTTCCCCACAATTTTCCCCCCATTGTCTTGCAGGAAAAGCAGCAGGAAAATGGCCAAAGGCGGACCGTGAAGACCGAGAGCGATGTCCGTTTTTTATGTTGACTGACTTTAATGAAATTAGATTGATTTTTATGCTGACGTCCAGCTGCCAGGCGCCTCCCTCATTTCCATTTCCCCATTGGCTTCGGCTCTCGTCTTTTTCCTGTTCTTTTTTTTTATGGCCACTTATTCATCAAGTTGAGCGGCTGGCCGACTATATAATTTAATTTTTTCTGTGTAGTAAAAATAAATTTTTGATAGATGTGCGCGCTCCCGGAATTTTACGACCTCGGAGACAGGTGGCATCCACCAGGTGGGCAACTAAAGCTGGAACTTTGGGGTCGCCTGCAGTTAACACTCGAGTGGCAGCGGAATTATTAAGCTTTATTAACCCCTCGAAACGTCTGCCTTTTCGGGCCATAAATCTGTCCCCTTTTTGGCCAAAAGACAAAGGAGGCACCTTGGCACACATGATTTTTGCGCACATCGCACAGGTGGAAAGTTGGGCAGTGGTGAAAGGAAAGGGGGGGGGAGAAAGGTAAGAGAGGAGAGAGAGGCGAGAGCCTTGGCCAATTGGTAGACGTGGCAGAGACTTGGGTAAATTATGGCCAACTTGGGCGACAAACAAGCGGCTAAAGGGAGCGAGGGAGCTACGGCTGGAACGGAGGCTGAAAAACCTGGGAAAGGGTTTCAGGTAGAATCAACTCCAAATATACTTCCAAGGGGCGTTGGAAATAAGTATCCAAAAAAAGGGAAATAAGTCAAAATAAATATAAAAAAATAGGGAAATAAGTCACCAAGCTAGTTTATTTTTTAAGACTTGTAAATGATTCTGTGAGTCATAACTAACTAAACTAAACTAACTAATAAAAATCAATAATTAAACAGAATGCTCTTAAAATTCTAATTAGTTAAGTGTATTAAATACAACTACAAAAAAAAGGGTGCAAAATAAACTGCATTAAAATAAAAGTGTCCGAATCCGCAGGGAATGACATAGCTTTCAGGCAAATCAAATAAAAACTCGAAACCACAAAAATAAGAGTAAACACGATAAACACGATAAATCCAACTAAAAAACCTTTCAAAATCAGGTTAAAGCCAACCTAAAAACGTGTTAAAAATGACTTTCAAACCCCTCAAACCTCCCTCAAAAAATGTTCATTATGTTGCCTTAATTGTATGGCAGACAGTGGACATAAAAACCAATTGCAAATCGAGCTAAATGCATTCCCAGTGCCGCAAAGTGACCGCAGAATGCCAAATGCAGTTTCCACACGTCCCCAGAAAATGTTTCGCTCCCGGAAAATGGGACAAGGACTCGGCCCAGCCAAAAGCCAATGTGTGCGTGTGAGTTTGTGAGGCTTTCCATCTCCGTTTACATTTGCATTCCCAATCCGCCCACTGCCATGGGACATGGGCCAAAACTAGATTATGTTAATACCAAGCCGAGCTCCATTGTTGCGTTGGTGGGATACCCGCCTGAGGCTGCAACTCCCCACGGAATACGGCAGCCAGGATTCAGAGTCCAGTAACCAAAGTCCAGCATTCAGTATCCGGAATCCACATCCGAATCCGAGCTGAAACTGGTACTGTACTAAGCCCAGCGTCATGGGCACATGATGGCTGAAGTCAATATGCAGAATGCGGGACAATAATTTCATGCTTGGACATGCAGGAATTTTAGGCTTTTGCTGATCCAAAAATATATATTTTTCAAATATGTTCTGTTTCGAACTAAGGCAACCCAATGTGAAGACCACCCTCAATACTGAAATCTTGAATACCAGCTCCCCACCTGCGAGGAACTTCTGTGGCAACATTTACAAACCAAGGTACAGTCACGCCTCGATACCTATCTGTCGATAGCTGAGAGGCGAATGCAACTCAGCGGCTTGCAAATTGCAGCTCTTTCTCTTTTTTGGCTTCAGTTGAATTCCTCCGGTGGGGCAGCTTAAATTGCCAAATTTATGGACCATTACTCTCGCTTTCTCTCT